>DF357815.1:13886-49247 GCA_000787875.1 Solanum virginianum | reverse complement strand
CAACCATATAAAGCTTCAAAGGGAGCCATACCAATGCTTGAGTGGTAGCTATTGTTTTAAGGAAACCTAATGAGTTGAAGATGTTCATCCTAACTATTGTTAAACTTCGAAACACAAGCTCTAAGCATATCCTTAAGAGTTTGGATAGTCCTCTCAACTTGACCATCCGTTTGACAATGAAAAGTTGTACTAAGCTTAACCTTGGTACCAAGACCTCTTTGGAAGGACCTCAAAAAGTGAGAAATGAATTGAGCACCATGATCTGAAATAATAGACAAGCACATATCATGCAATCTAACCAATTCATAAATATATAACTTGGTATAATCTTCAGCACCATAGGTAGTTTTGACTAGTAGAAAGTGAGTCGATTTTGACATTCTATCCACAACAATCCAAATAGAGTCAAAGTATTTTCTAGTATTTGGCAACCCAACCACAAAATCAATGTTGATCTCTTTCCATTTTCAAGTAGGAATCTCTATATCTTGGGCTAGGCCACTCGGCCTTTGGTGTTCGACCATCACTTGTTGGTATTTGTGACATTCGGATATGAACTTGGAAATATCTCTTTTCATACCACCCTACTAATACACCTCTTTTAAGTATCTATACATCTTTGTAGAACTGGGGTGAAAATAATAGGATGTATTTTTTGCCTCCTTTAAGATCAACTCCCTTAAGTCATCAACATTAGGCATACATAACCTAGCTTGGTACTTAAGGGAACTATCTCTCCCTTGGGAGAAAACCTCCACTTTACCATCATTCCCCAAGGCCTTCAACTCTAACAATGAGAGGTCAAGATCTTGTTTTGACTTTGCCTCTTCAATCAAAGAAGATTTAGAACCATCAACAATTACTACACCACCATTTTCAACCTCATCCAACCTAACCCCAAATTTTGTCAACCGATGACCTTCTCTAACCACCTCCTTGCCACTGTCATCAACATGAGCTAGACAACCTATGGACATTCTAGTTAGAGCATTGGCCACAACATTAGCTTTGTCAAGGTGATAATGCACACTCATATCATAAACTTTAAGGAGCTCTAACCACCTTCTTTGTCTTAAGTTAAGATCTTTTAGGGTGAACACAAATTAGAGACTCTTATGGTCGATAAACACATCAACATGAACCCTACAAAAGTAGTGACAGGCGCCAATTCAAGATCATGGGTGGGATAATTCTTCTCATGCACCTTAAGTTGTCTAAAGGCATATGCCATCAGCTTACCATTTTGCATCAAAACACACACCAAACAAATTCTTGAAGTTGATCAAAAAGGTCATCAATCCTTGGTAGAGGGTACTTGTTCTTTATGGTTACCCTATTAAGTTGACAATAATAAATGCATATTCTAACTGAACCATCCTTTTCCTTCACAAACAACACTGGTGCACCCCAAGGTGACTTATGAGGCCTTATGAAAACCTTTTCCAAGAAATCTTCAATTGCTCCTTTAACTCCTTCATTTCTCCCAGGGCTATACTGTAAGGAGGGAATAAAAATGGGTTGAGTATCGGGAAAGAGGTCTATACCAAAGTCTATTTCCCTTTTAAGAGAAACACCGGGAAGCTCATTAGGAAAGACTTCAGAAACTCATTAACAACCAGAATCGACTCAAAAGGAAGGACTTTGAAATTAACATCCCTAACCCTTACAAGAAGATAGAGACAACTCTTAGAAATCAACCTTTGGGCTTTAAGGCAAGAAATGAATCTACCTTTGACCACTACATCATGACTTTCCAACTCTAGGATGGGCTCATTAGGGAGTTGAAATTTAACCCTGCACGTTCTAAAATCAATAGAAGCATATTATGCATACAACCAATCCATCTTAAGAATGACATCAAAATCTGCCATATTTAATTCTACAAAATCACATGGTAAGACTATATGGAAAATAAACACTGGACAATTTCTATAAACTCTCTTACCAACAATGGACTCACCAATGAGGGTTGATACTTTATAAGGTTTACACAACAATTTAGGATTCACATGAAGGGTTTTTGCAACAAAAAAAGTAAGGAAAGAAAGAGTGGCACCTAGATTTATCAATGCAAACACATCAAAATCAAAACCCTTTAACATATTGGTGACAACATTGGGCACCTCATCCACCCCATGCCTTCCTTGAAGAGCATAGAATCTATTTTTCCTTAAAGCACCCCCTTGTAGGACTCCCTTTTCCCTTGGACCAGCATTAGCACCTTGGCCTTGAGGACGACCATCTCTACCATTGTTTTGACCATGAGAACAATCAATAACGTTGTAAACCACTTCACCACAACCAAAGCAAGCACTAGAAGTTTTTAAGCACAGACCACTATAGTTTATTCCACACTTTTGGTACTTCGGGTCTGTCATCCTACCATTACCACCTTAGAATCTTGAGTTATCATTAGCAAACTCTCATTAGCAGAATTGGAAGACCCTTGCCCTTGGGACTTATGTCCTTGAGAAAATCAACCATCCTTGGAACCTTGGAAACCACCTTCAAAATGAGCCCTCTTGGACTCACCACTTCTTCTTTTTCATACTTTTCTCCCTCTAGTTGCTTGACATATGTCATGAGATAGGAAAAATCTATATCACCCACTAACATGGCGATATGACACTCCTCATTGTCCAAGTCGGACACCCCCAAAATAAATTTGTTCATCCTTAATCTAGCTTCGACAACCAATTATGGAGCATACTTGGATAGCTTGTTAAACATGAGGGCATACTCCCTCACACTCATGGAACCTTGCTTAAGGCTTATAAAGCCCATTATCTTAGCCTTCCTTAGCTTTATAGGAATGAACCAGTTGACGAATGTAGCTTTAAACTCTTCCAAAGGGATAGCATTATCACTCTTCTTCTCCAACTTCCATTGTGTAAACCAAATTTGAGTCACCCCTTTGAGTTGGTAGGCCGCCAACTCTGCCTTTTCCTCCAAATTGACCCCCATGATAGATAGCACCTTGTACACCTCATCTATGAACCCTTGGGGATCCTCATCCATCTTGGACCCTTCAAAATTGATCCCATGATGGTTAACACCTTGTACACCTCATCTATGAACTCTTGAGGATCCTCATCCTTCTTAGATCCTCATCCTTCTTAGATCCATGGAACTTTAGTAGGTTCATTATTATGAAATTCCTCACCTTAGAAGCTAGAGTGGGAGCATGAAGGGCTTGGTCCCCTTCGTTAATTTGGTTAGTCATAGCATGAGCCAACATTGTAATTGAAACGCCCTAAAAAGATGCTCCAAAAATGTACCTCTAAAATTCCCATAATAATAATTTCTATATAACTCAAAACCTATGCATGATATCAAAAATATGACTTCATATTAGTGATCGGGGTAAAATTGAGTGTGAAATGGGTATAACACCGATTTTAAAACAACCATAGAAAAAATTAGTTTCCAAAAATTTCTTTATCCAGTGTACATCCACAACTAGATCGAGATGCGGACTAGGCATGGATCACTGTGTTTGTGCCCTTCACAATGGCTCCGCATTGCAGACTTGTCGTAGAGCAATGTTACAATTACCTACATTTTTCTTTTCAGCCCAAGGCCTTTGGAGACATAGCCATGCCCTCTTATGCGTAAAAACACTTATACTTAGCAATTTTTCAACTCCATATAACTCAAAAAACTCTCAAGACCTTATCTAACACTTAACCAAATATTTTATCCAGATTCAACTATTTCAAGCTTAATTTTGGATCTCAAGAACTTCATTCAAGCTTCAAGTTTTTACTCATACCTTCTTCAAGGAAATCCCCAAATTTGAGGTATGTGGGTTTCAACCTTTCACCCATGGTGTCCAACCTTCCATTTATGAAACTTGTATGTTTCCAAGATGTATCACTTATGGAAATTACTTAATATGAATTACGAGTACAAATTATGTTGGAATTTTATGAAATGTTGATTAGAAAAATATGTCTACCTATTTCAAGCTTATACTATGTGATGGTTGATGTTACTATGCATGTTTGGAGCTATGAATCTATGATCTATTATGAGAATTGATCAGCAGTTTCAAACTATATTGCATTTGGGTTTTACTCTATGTTGGTGGGTTGATTTACCTTGAGTTTTGTCACATGATTTCACTCTTGAATTGTATGTTTTTGAACTACCATTACATACCCACCAAGTGTTTGATAATATATCTTGTCAAGAATTCTTGAGTTGTTGATAATCTATTGTATGACTTGTGAGTCAGGTGACTTTATGATAATAAAGGGGGATGTAAGTATGTATTGAATTTATGATAAGTATCTATAGTATTGCAAGTTGACCACACCTTGTTGGGGGTTGACCTGCCTAACCACTTTGTGAGGGGGTGACATACCTCAACTACCTTGTCAGGGGTTGACATGCCTGTACTACTATGTTTACGAGTATGTACCTTGACCACCTCGTTGGGGGGTGACATGCCTGTACTACCATGTTGAGGGGTATGTACCTTTACCATTTTGTCGGTGGGTGATATGCCCGTACTACCACGTTGAGGGGTATGTACCTTGACCACTTTTTTGGGGTGGTGATATGCCCGTACTACCATGTTGAGGGGTATATGCCTTAATCACCTTCCAAGGGGGTGATATGCCTTGTATTGCAAGTAATAATTTGCTTGGTCTATGATGATGGTCCCTTCCTATATATGTAATATGTTTTATAGAATCATGTTTTACTTTATTCATTGGTTATGCTTGTCATATTGTTATTGTACTTATCCATTACTTATGCTTATGCATTTTGATTATGTTGCCTATCGCTTGTTGCTTTGCATCTTACTTATTTAGTATATTTAAATGTACTAACACATACTCTATGCCTACATGATGTTACCATCTAGGAGCCGGAGCTGCTCATGATCATCCTCCACGTGGGTAGTTTTTGACATCTTGAAGATAAGCTTTTGGTGAGTCCTCAAGTTTAGGGACACTAACTTTGCACTCTTGCTTTTGTTATCTCTTTATGTTGAATCTTTGATACTATGAGGGTGAGCTCGCAAAGTTTCTTGGCCCCCGTCCAATCTATGCTAGGGGTTTTGTTTGAACAATTTATGTAATTATGTTGTGATCTTGACTCTTGAATGTTTTATGGTTATCAAAGATTTCTCTTTGTCCTTTCATCCTTATTTATGTCTCTTGTTGTTGTTTACTTTGCCTTCGCGACCAAGGATGTGTACATGATATGCTAAGAGGCATGTTTGGGTCCCATCGAGTTCTTGTAACAACCCAAGCCTAGGGCCTAGATAGACCGACGAATGGGGAACTTATAGGAACCCCAAACAAGCCTCATAGCATATCATTGCACATCCTTGGTCGTGGAAGCAATTAGAATGACATACATTCCTTTTCATTATCATTCCATCATCATTTCAATATATGTTGTCATTCAATTAATAAGACATGTATAGGACCTTCTATTCCTTATGAATCTATCACTGGACATTTTATCAAACATTTAGAAGGAGTGTAATGCTAGTGTAAAACTATGAAATTAAAGAGTGAAATCATGCTAGAAAAATTAGTGTAAAGCTATCATTAGATACATCGTAACACCTCAAACAATACACATCAAGACCTTTCGTCAATGCTCACCATAGACCCTAGATTCATGGCCGCAAACATGGCAAAATAGTCACAATTTCATAAACCCCAACATAGTGCATATGCTACGATTTTCATAATAAATAAGACCCATGGGTAAATCAACTTTAAATCATGAAAGTTTTAAGAAAAGAAAGCTTGGGCATCATGGCTGAAAGGAATCCATGAAAGAAATCCACATACCTTAGCTTTGGAGATGAATTTGATGAAGATTGGAGATGGAGACTTGAAGCTTGAGAGGAAATCCTTAGATCAAGAGAGGGTGATAAACAAGATAATTTAAGAATAGATAACGTAGAGGAAAAAATAATGAAAGAAGATATTAATTCAAGCTTTTTGAGACGAGTTTAGGAGATAAAATAATAGCTAAGTGTTTGAATGAGTATTGGGGAATGTTTTTAATGATATGAGGGTAAAAATGGTTAAGTATGGGTATTTTTACGTTTGTGGACACTTACGCCCAACATTTCAAAGTCTTGGACCACAAGGAAAATAAGTGGACAGAAAAATATACAAGTCTGTGTCATGGAAAGGACGGAAAAATGAATTCCTTCATTTGCGCGCCAGGGGCGCGAAAACCTCTCTGGAAATTGCCATTTGGAAAATTGAAATTGCTAATCGTTTGCTCTAAAATCGGAGTTAGACCATTATCCCTTTAATTTTGACCCCCTAAACAAGATTATGAAGTTAGATTTCCGATATCGTCAATGGATTTTGACATATATGGAAATTACAATTTTGGGCACTTTCGAGGCACATTTTTGGGCATATTTTGGGGTCGTTTAAATATCTTCCCCTTGGGAACATTCATCCCTGAATGTTAAAGAGACATATATGAGATATACAAACACGACAATTTCAACCAACATAGATAAGCAACAATGCATTTAAGCATTATTGCATAAACTTCATCATACGTGTAAAATCATCATGAACTTGTCAATTTAAACATGAACATATGCAATAACATGGGGCTAAACTTAAGAATTGACATCAAACTAAGGACTTAGATCAATACCTTAAGCTTGAGTGGAGTGCAAAAGATAAGGGTAATGCTTTTGCATGTCCTCTTCGGCCTCCCAAGTAGCACTCTCAACTTGTTGATTTCTCCAAAGGACCTTAACAGAAGCCACCTCCTTGTTTCTCAACCTCTTTACTTACCTATCCAAAATCTGAACTGGAACCTCTTCATAAGTCAAATTGTCCTCAACAACACCCACAACATCAAGAGGCACAATGGCATTAAGATCACCCACACATTTCCTCAACATGGACACATAGAATACCGGATGAACTAATTCCATCTCACTAGGCAGCCTCAACTCATAAGCTACCTGGCCAAACCTTCTCACGACCTTATAAGGACCAACATATCTTAGGCTCAACTTGCCCTTCTTACCAAAATAGACCATATCCTTCATGGGTGAAACCTTTAGGTGACCCCATCACCAACTTTGAATTCAAGGTCTCTTCTTCTCACATCGGCATAGGATTTTTGACAACTTTAGGCCATCTTCAAGCTTTCCCTAATCATCCTAACCTTCTCAAGAGCCTCTATAACAAGATCTGGTCCAAGAAGGATATCTCACCAAGCTCAACCCATCCAATCGGTGATCTATAATGTCTCCCATAGAGAGCCTCAAATGGAGCCATATTGATGCTAGAATGATAAAATGCTATCTTACCAATCTCAAACCATCTGACCGGTGACCTACAACGTCTCCTATAGAGAGCCTCAAAAAAAGTTATACCAATGCTAGAATGATAGCTATTATTGTAGGTAAACTCAATCAACGGAATATGATAGTCCCAACTACCTTTAAGCACCAACACATATGCTCTAAGCATATCCTCAAGTGTTTGGATGGTTCTCTTGGCATGGCCATCCGTTTGAGGGTGGAAGGCCGCAGAAAGCTTAATTCTAGTACCAAGACCCCTTTGGAAGGACCTCTAAAAGTGTGAAGTGAATTGTGCCCCATGATCCAATGTTATGGACAAAGGAAACCCATTCAACCTTACCAAGATATGAATGTACAACCTTGTATAATCTTCAGCCCCAAACTTGGTCTTAACCGATAGAAAGTGAGACACTTTTGTCATCCTATCAACCACAACCCAAATGGAATCATAACTTTTTCTAGTCTTGGGAAATCCAACCACAAAATATATATTTATCTCTTCCTACTTCTAAGTAGGAACCTCAATTTCTTAGGCTAGGACACTCAACCTTTGATGTTTGACTTTGACTTATTTATAAGTATGACAACTAGAAACGAATTTAGCAATATCTCTTTTCATGCCTCCCTACTAATACACATCCCTCAAGTCTCTATAAATCTTGGTAGAACCAAGGTGGGTAGAATAAGAAGAGTTTAGGGCCTCACTAAGGATCCTTTCTATCAAACCATCAACACACGGTACACATAACCTACCTTGGTAACTTAGTGCACCATCTCCCCCTTGGGAGAAAACATCTACTTTGCCCTCTTTCACCAAGACTTTCAATTCTAACAAGATCAAGATCTTGTGTTTCCATCACCTCATCAACCAAAGAAGACTTAGAACCATCAATAATAACCATACCACTATTACTATCCTCTTCCAACCTAACTCCCAATCTAGTCAACCGATGCACCTCCCTAGTCATCTCCTTCTCGCTACTATCAATATGTGCTAGGCTACCCATAGACACCCTATTCAAGGCATCCGCCACCATATTTGTCTTACTTGGGTGATAATACACACTCATATCATAGTCCTTAAGAAGTTCTAACCATCTTCTTTGCCTCAAGTTGAGATCCTTTTGAGGGAAGACATACTGGACGCTCTTATGATCGGTGAACACATCAGCATGCACCCCATACAAGTTGTGGCGCCAAATCTTTAATACAAACACAATGGCAGCTAACTCTAGATAATGGGTAAGGTAGTTCCTCTCATGTACCTTGAGTTGTCTAGAAGCATAAGCTATGACTTTACCATTTTGCATTAACATACAACCTACACTAACCCGGGAATCATCACAATACATGACCAATCCCTCAAGCCCATCTAGTAGTGACAATATAGGAGCGGATGTGAACTTGTCTTTCAATGTTTGGAAACACCTTTTACAATCATCGGACCACATAAACTTTGCATTCTATTGAGTCAATTTTATCACAGGGGAAGTGATAGAAGAGAACCCATTCACAAACTTATCATAATAGCCTGCTAAGCCCGAGAAACTCCTAATGTCTTATGGGGCCAATGGTCTAGGCCAAATTGTAATCACATTGGTCTTCTTTGGATTCACCTTAATACCACCCCCGACACCACAGGTCCTAGGAAGGCAACCTTCCTTAACCAAAATTCACACTTTGCATATTTAGCATAAAATTTCTCCTCCCTCAATCTTTGTAACACAACACTCAAATGAGTCCTATGCTCCTCCTCACTATGAGAATAGATCAAAATGTCATCAATGAAGACCACAGCAAAGAATCAAGGTAGGGTTTAAAGACCCTATTCATTAGGTCCATAAAGATGGTCAGTGCATTGGTCAACGCAAACATCGATGCATAGGAGTGCAAAGGAATCAAGGTAGGGTTTAAAGACCTTATTTATTAGGTCCATGAAGATGGTTAGTGCATTGGTCAACGCAAAAGACATCATAATAAACTCATAATGCCTATATCTAGTTTGGAAGGCCGTCTTGGAAATATCACACTCCCTCACCTTCACTTGATGATACCCGAATCGAAGTTCAATCTTAGAGAAATAGGTAGCCCTTTGAAATTGGTCAAACAAATCATCAATCCTTGGAAGAGGATGCCTATACATAATGGTAACCCTATTGAGTTGCCGATAGTCAATACACATCCTAAGGGACCCATCCTTCTTTTTAAGAAACAACACTGGGGAACCCCAAAGTGATTGGCTAGGTCTAATAAATCTTTTCTCTAAGAAGTCTGTCAATTATTCCTTCAACTCTTTCAACTACGCCAGGGCCATATGCTAAGGGGGAATAGGAAATTGGTTGAGTATCTAGGAGAAGGTCTATGGCAAAGTCTATTTCCCTTTCGAGAGGAACACCGGGAAGGTCATTTAGAAAGACATCAAGAAACTCATTTATAAGCAAAACTGACTTTATGGGAAGGATTTTGGACTCCACATCCCTAACCCTTACAAGATGGTAAGGACACTCCTTAGAGATCAACTTACTTGTTTTAATAATAGAGATTAATCTATCCTTGCCCACCACATCTTGACTTTCCCACTCAAGGACGGGTTCATTTGGAAATTGAAATTTGACCCTATGGGTTCTATAATCAATAGAAGTATAGTAGGCATGCAACCAATCCATCCCAAGAATGACATCAAAATCAACCATATCTAAGTCAACAAGATCACAAGGAAACACTTTATGTAAGATGCAAATAGGACAACTTCTATAAACGTTTCTAGCAACAATAGATGCGCCAATAGGAGGAGTTACTTCATATGACTCACGCAATAATTCGGGGTCAACATGAAAATTTTGGGCAACAAAGGGGGTAACAAAAGAAAGAGTAACACCCGGATCAATCAATGCATACACATCAAAGTCAAAGATTTTCAACATACCGGTAATAATATTTGGGACTTCATCAACTTCTTGTCTCCCATTCAAAAGATAGAACTAGTTGTTCCTTGGGGCACTATTTTGTCAACCACCTCTCCTTAATAGGACCGCATTAGCACCTTGTGGATGAACCTCCTTTCCCTTATTGAGGTTTTGAGGGCAATCCATTGCCTTATGCCCCATTTCACCAGAACCCTAACAAGCACTGGTATTCCTCAAACATGGGCCACCATGACCTTTACCACACTTTGGACACATATCAATAGGAGCCACACCCCTTACATCTTGGGCCTTTGGAAGATTATTTGCAACCTTATTATCCAATATATGAGTGGGCCTTTGGCCATGATTGAACCGGCCACTTATTTAGAACTTACCCTCAAAATGGGCCCTCTTCGCCTCATGCCCTCTTCTCTTTCTCAATTTCTCCTCTTCCATTTATTCAGCATAGGTCATCAAACATGAAAAGTCTATGTCACTAATGAATGTGGCAGACTAGCATTCTTCACTAACCAAGTCGGAGATACCCATAACAAATTTGTTCATTCTTGACCTTGAGTTGACAATCAAGTGAGGAGCAAACTTTGAAAGATGGGTGAACTTGAGGGCATACTCTCTCACACTCATAAACCCTTGTCTCAAATTCATAAATTACACTAACGTAGCTTCTCTATGTTCAAGGGAGAAGAACTTACTAAAGAAGGCCATGTTGAACTCTTCCCAAAAGAACCATATAACCAACTCCCTTCTATTTTTTCCATTCGTTGTACCATATTTGTGTTATCCCCTTGAGTTGGTAGGTTGCTAAATCTGCCTTATTTGTGCTATCCCTTTGAGTTGGTAGGTTGCTAAATCCGCCTTATCCTTCAGCCTCATACCTTTGATGGACAAAATTTTGTAGACCTCATCATGAACTCTTGAGGGTCCTCACTCACCTTTGACCCATGGAATTCTGGGGATTCATTCACATGTAGTCTGTTACTTGAGAGGCCGGTGTAGGAGCATAAGGGCCTTGAGCCCCTTGGTTGGCTTGATTAGCCACTACTTGTGCAAGCAAGGTGAGAGCATCCCTAAGCTCTCCATTAGTCGATTGCTCCTCGGGCATGCGGACTCATCTTTCGCTCATATTAGGCATGATCTAGCATAACAAAGAACAATTATTATGGTAAAAACTTACTTTAATGCTATAGCATGACTTAGAACATAAAGAAGGGAATTATTTCCTAAAATGTCTCTGAGCCTCCTACTTATAGTTGTGGTGCACAACACAACCATGAATAAGACTCTAATCAATGTGGTATGTTAGACTCCGAGGATCTAACCAACTAGAGCTCTGATACCACCTTTATCATGACCTAAGCCTAGAGCCTAGACGTGACTGGTGAATGGGAACCCGTAGGAAACCCAAACAAGCCTTATAGCATATTAAACATCCTTGGTCGTGGAAGCAATTAGAATGACAATAAGAAATAAATGTAAATAAGGAGAAATTATGACTAAGGATAAACTTCCATATTATAGTCATCAAGAGTCAATAGAGTTAAGCTCATAGAATAGATACATAATATGTCCAACAATACCTCTACTACATAGATATGTGCGGGGGCCAAGACAAAGCAACCAGACTCACCCTCATAGTCAATACATAAGTCAAAGAGAGGTATTCTTAATACATAGCAATAAATCATAAGTAACATCCCAGGAATGGAGGACTCACCAAAAAGCTTAATAGAAGTTGTACTAGTCACGTGGAGGAGGATGATCAAATGATACATCGACTCCTACATGGTGACATCATGTAGGCATAGATTATACATTTGTACGTTTGAACGTACTAAGTATGTTAGATGTAATGCAAGAAGAGGTAGGTATCATAGACAAAATGCATAATCATAAGCAATGAATAACATGCTAACAATATGGCATGTATAAATGATGCTTGAAGTAAAACCATGCTTATATAGATCATAATACAAGTGTAAGTAGTGACCATTATAGTGCAAGTCAAGGCCTTTCACCCCCTTGAATATGCGTATGAGGTATGAACCCCTTCATAAGGTTGATGGAGTAAAAAACCCCCACCAAGGTTGATGGAGTACAAACCCCCCACCTAGGTTGACAGAGTATAAAACCCCCATCAAGGTCTATGGGTACCAACCCCCAAAAATGTTACCTGGGCCTACCACCACCCAAGCTAGGTGACCAAGGTACCAACACTATATATGTCATCATCATATAGTAATTCATCATATATGTATATATATATATATATATATATATATGCACTCCTTTCATCATCGTACATATACATTCCTTTTCATCATCAGTCAATCATTATTTCATCATTATGTTATCATCATATAGTAATTCAACTCATAAGATATGCATAGGACCTTCAATTTCTCAAGAATCCATAACTGGACATTTTATCAAACACTTTGAAGGTGAGTAATGCTAGTGTAAAACAATGCAATTCAAGAGTGAAATCATGCTACAAAAATTAGTGTAAATCCATCATTAGATACTTGTTAACATTCTCAAATAATATACATCAAGACCCTTCATTAATGCTTACCATAGACCCTAGATTCATGGCCCTAAACATAGCAAAATAGTCACAATGTCATAAATTCCAACATAGTGTGCATTAATTTTCATAATAAATAAGACCCATGAGTAAATCAACTTTGAATCATGAAATATTTATGAAAAAAAAGCCTGGGCTTTATGGGTGAAAGGAACCCATAAAAGAAACCCACATACCTTAGCTTTGGAGATGAATTTGATGAAGATGGATATGAAGACTTGAAGCTCTATGGGTGAAAGGAACCCATAAAAGAAACCCACATACCTTAGCTTTGGAGATGAATTTGATGAAGATTGGATATGAAGACTTGAAGCTCTAGAGGAAATCCTTAGATTCGGAGAAGGTTTTGAGACTTGAATTTAGGAGATAAAATATTGGCTAAGTGTTTGAATGAGTATTGTGGACTGTTTTGAATGATATAAGGGTGAAAAATGGTTAAGTATGGGTATTTTTACGTTTGGGAACACTTAGGCCCAAGACTTCAAAGTCTTAGATTGCAAGGAAATAAACTGGACAAAAATATTTACATACCCGCATCATAGACAGGACGAGAAAATGATTTCCTTCATCTGCTCACCCTTGCCGCGTCACGCCAGGGGCGCAAAAAGCTCTCTAGAAATCACCACTTGAAAAAATTGAAATTGCTAATCATTTCCTCTAAAATCAGGGTTAGACCTTTTACCACCTAATTTTGACCCTCCAAAAATGAATATTAAGTCAGATTTTTGATATCACGCATGGAATTTGAGATATATGAAAATTACAATTCTAGGCACATTCGAGGCATATTTTTGGGCAGTTTTTGGGATCGTTCAGTTCCCATTCACCATGTCACATCTAAGGCCTAGGAATAGGTTATGTAAAACTTGGTATCAAAGCA
Organism: Solanum virginianum; assembly: GCA_000787875.1. Classification (NCBI taxonomy): domain Eukaryota; kingdom Viridiplantae; phylum Streptophyta; class Magnoliopsida; order Solanales; family Solanaceae; genus Solanum; species Solanum virginianum. The sequence goes on along the minus strand of DF357815.1, from coordinate 35,544 downwards.
CTAGGTTGGTAATGGTCCTCAGAATCTAAAACACCGCATCGATTAGAGTCTTATTCATGGTTGTGAAGTGCACCACAACTATGTGTAAGAGGCCATGTGGCATTTTAGAAAATATTTCCTTTCTTCATGGTCTATGTCATGCTATAGAAGTTAAGGTGAGGCTTTTCCCTAACAAGTGTTCTTTGATATTTTAGATCATGTCTATTCTAAGAGGAAGAAAAGCTCATTCACCCGAGGAGCAATGGGCCCCTCTCGCTACTCAAGCTCCTCAAGATGGGGGAGTGGCTCATGAAGAGTTCCAAGATGCGATAACCATGTTGGCCACAGTCATGACTAATAAAATCAACCAAGTGGCCTAAGCCTCTCATGCTTCTACTTCGACATCTAGGGTGAGGGACTTTACAAGAATGAACCCACCAAAGTTCCATAGGTGTAAGGTGGATGAGGATCCTCAAGAAATTATTGATAGCATGTAAAAGTGTTGTCTATTATGGAGGTTAGATAGGAGGAGAAAGCGGAGTTGGTGGCCTACCAACTCAAAGAGGTAGCTCAAATTTGGTTTACCCAATGGAAGGTGGATAAGGGAAATAATAATATCATCCTTTGGGAAGAGTTCAAGGCGGCATTTCTTAACTAGTTCTTCCCTCTTGAGATAAGGGATAACAAAATAATGGAATTTATGAATCTAAAACAAGAGTCTATGAGTGTGAGGGACTATGCCCTCAAGTTCAACCAAATCTCCAAGTATGCTCCACAATTAGTGGTCGAGCTGAGGTCTAGGATGAATAAATTTATGTCGGGTGTGTCTGACTTGTTCAATGAGGAGTGTCTTGTCATCATGATGATAGGTGATATATACTTGTCCCGCCTAATGACTTATGTCAAATAATTAGAGGGGGAAAAGTTAAGAAAGAGGAGAATGGTTAAGGCTAAGAGGGCTCGACTTGAAGGTGGATTCCAAAATCCTAATAGTGGCTGGGTTCCTCAAGGCCACAAGTTCCAAGGCCAAGGGTCTTCCAATACTTCTTTAAGGAGGTTTGCTAATGACAACCCAAGATTCCAAGGTGGTGGTGGTGTGGTGCATAACCCTATATGCCAAAGGTGTGGTAATAACAAAGTTAATGATAAACAAAGATTACAAGTGTAGGTGGTGTGCTGCCTAACCCCATGTACCAAAGATGTGGTAGGAACATAATGGCCCATGCATGAGAAACTCAAAAGCTAGCTTTAGTTTTGGTGAGATGGGTCATAAGGTGATTGATTACCCACATGTATAAAACAAAGTTAGAGATGGTTGTCCACAAGGGCAAGGTACAAATGCGGGTCCTAAGGGAAGATGTGGCCAGCAAGGGGGTGCCCCAAGGCACAATAGGTTTTATGCTCTTCAAGGGAGGCAAGGGGCGGATGAGGTGCCCGATGTCATCACTGGTATATTAAAAGTTTTTTATTTTGATGTGTATGCGTTGATAGACCCAGGTTCTACTCTTTCTTTTCTTACTCCTTTTGTTACCAAAAAGTTCCTTGTTAAACCTGAATTGTTGTGTAAGCCTTATTAAGTGTCTACTCTTGTTGGTGCATCTATTGTTGCTAGAAGGGTCTATAGAAATTTTCCCGTTTTCATTTCGAACAAATTCTTGCCTTGTGGTTTTATTGAATTAGATATGGTAGATTTTGATGTCATTCTAGGGATGGATTGTTGCATGTATATTATGTTTTTATTGTTTGTAGAACCCATAGGGTCAAATTCTAATTTCCTAATAAACTCATCCTTGAGTGGGAAAGTCATAATGTGGTGGTCAAGGGTAGATTCATTTCTTGCATTAAAGCCCAAAAGTTGATTTTTAAAGGGTGCCTCTATCATCTCATAAGGGTTAGGGATTTTAAGTCCAAAGTCCTTGCTATAGAGTCGGTTCCGGTGGTTATTGAATTTCTTAATGTCTTTCCTAATGTGCTTCTCGGTGTTCCTCCCAAAAGGGAAATAGATTTTGGCGTAGACCTTCTTCCTGACACTCAACCCATTTGTATTTCCCCTTACCGTATAGCCCCGGCGTATTTGATGGAGTTGAAAGAGCAATCGACGAATTTGTTGGAGAAGGGGTTTATAAGGCCTAGACAATCACCTTGGGGTGCACCAATATTGTTTGGGAAGAAGAAGGATGCTTCTCTTAGAATGTGTATTAATTACCGATAACTTAATAGGGTCACCACTAAGAATAAGTACCCTCTACCAAGGATTGATGATCTTTTTGACCAATTTAAAGGGGCTATTCACTTCTCTAAGATAGATCTTTGGTCTGGGTATCACCATGTGAAAGTGAGGGAGTATGACATTCCCAAAAACACATTCCGCACAAGGTATTGGCACTATGAGTTTATGGTGATGTCCGTCGGGTTGACTGATGCAATGGCTATCTTCATAGATCTTATGAATAGGGTCTTTAAACCTGACCATGATTTGTTTGTGGTGGTTTTTAATGATGATATCTTAATCTATCCCCATAGTAAGAAGGAGCATGTGGATAACTTGAGGGTGGTGCTGCAAATCTTTAGGATGGAGAGGTTATCTGCAAAGTACAAAAAATATGAATTTTGGTTGAAAGATATTGCTTTCCTAGGCCATGTGGTGTCAGGTGATGATATTAAGGTGGATCCTAAGAAGAGTAGGTAACTAAAAATTAGCCTATACCTTAGATTACATCAAATATTAGGAGTTTCTTGGGTTCGGCGGGATATTACTGGAGGTTTGTGAATGGGTTCTCATCTATTGTTTCTCCTATACGAAGTTGACCCAAAAGAAGGCAAAACTTGAGTAGGCCAATTAATCTAAGAAGAATTTCTAAACTTTGAAGGATAAGCTTGTCTCTGCTCCTATCATGTCTCTACTGAAAGGGTTAGAAGGGTTTGTTATGTATTGTGATGCCTCAAAAAAAAATTGGGGTGTATTTTGATGCAAAATGGTAAGGTGATAGCTTATGCCTCGAGGAAACTTAAGGTGCATGAGAAGAATTATCCTACCTATGATTTTGAATTGGTTGCCATGGTATTTGCTTTGAAAATTTGGTGTTATTATTTCTATAGGGTTCATGTTGATGTGTTTACGGATCATAAGAGTCTTGAATATGCGTTCACTCAAAAGGATCTTAAATTGAGACAAAGAAAGTGGTTAGAGCTCCTTAAAGATAATGATATGAGTCTATATTATCACCCAAGTAAAGCTACTATTGTGACTGATGCTCTATGTAGGATCTGTGGGTAGTCTAGCTCATGTTGATGATAGTGGCAAAGAGGTGGGTAGAGAGGTTCATTGGTTAGCTAGATTGGGGGTTAGGTTGGAAAAAGTGGATAATGGTGGTGTAGTGGTTGTTGATGGTTCTAAGTCTTCCTTGATTGAGGAGGTAAAGGCAAAACAAGATCTTAACCCTGCCTTGCTAGAGTTGAAGGCCTTAGTGAGAGATAATAAAGTGGAAGTTTTCTTCCAAGGGGGAGATGATACCCTTAGGTACCACCCTGCCTTGCTAGAGTTGAAGGCCTTGGTGAGAGAAGGTAAAGTGGGGGTTTTCTCCCAAGGGGGAGATGGTGCCCTTAGATAACAAGGTAGATTGTTTGTGACTAGTGTTGATAACATGAGAAAGAAGGTTCTAGATGAGGCTCATAATTCTTCCTATTTTATTCACCCTAGTTCTACAAAGATGTATAGAGATTTGAGGGAAGTATTTTGGTGAGTTGGTATGAAGAGGGATATTGCTAAGTTTGTATCTGGTTGTCATAATTGCCAACAAGGGAAAGCCGAGCATCAAAGGCCGGGTATATTGGTAGGGTGGTATGAAGAAAGACATTGACAAGCTCATATTCGGATGTCACAATTCCTAACAAGTAAAAGTCAAACACCAAAGGCCGGGTGGCCTAGCCCAAGATATAGAGATTCCTACTTGGAAGTGGGAGGAAATTAATATGGATTTTGTGGTTGGGTTGCCTAAGACTAGAAAGCATTTTGATTCTATTTGGGTTGTGGTTGATAGAATAACAAATTGGGCTAATTTCCTAGCGGTCAAGACTACTTATGGTGCCTAAGATTATGCTAAGTTGTATATTCATAAGTTGGATAGATTGCATAGGGTACTTTTGTCTATCATATCCAATCGTGGTGCTCAATTCACTTCTCAATTTTGGAGGTCTTTCCAAAGTGGTCTTGGTACCAAGGTTAAGCTTAGCATGACTTTTCACCCTCAAACGGATGGCCAAGCCAAAAGAACTATCCAAACTTTTAAGGATATGCTTAGGGCATGTGTTTTGGAGTTTAAGGGTACTTGGGATGAACATCTTCCACTCATTGAGTTCTCTTACAATAATAACTATCATTCAAGCATTGGTATGACTCCTTTTGAGGCTCTCTATGGTAGACGTTATAGATCCCTAGTTGGATTGTTTAAGGTGGGGGAGATGGCTTTGTTGGGTCCGAATTTAGTCATGGAAGCCATGGAGAAGGTGAGGTTGATAAGGGAGAGGTTGAAAATAGTCTAAAGTCGACAAAAGTCATATTCTGATATGAGAAGAAGGGATCTTGAATTTAAAGTTGGTGATTGGGTCAATTTGAAGGTCTCACCCCTGAAGGGTATGGTCCGATTTGGCAAGAAGGGTGAATTGAGTCCAAGATTTATGGGTCCTTATATAGTGTTGAGACGGATTGGTAAGATGTCCTATGAGTTGTAGTTTCCCATTGAGATGAATATAGTCTAGCCGATCATCCATGTATCTATGTTGAGAAAGTGTGTGGATGACCCAAGTGTTATTGTACCTTTGGATGTTGTGGGTGTGGTGGAAGGTAATTTGACTTATGAAGATGTTCCGGTAGTAATCTTTGATAGACAAGTGAAGAGGTTGAGAAACATGGATGTAACTTCCGTCAAGGTCCTTTGGAGAAATCAACAAGTTGAAAGCGCAACATAGGAAGCCGAGGCAGACATGCAAAAGCGATATTCATATCTCTTCCACTCTACTTAAGCCTAAGGTACTAATTTAAGTTCCCCTATATGATTTTAAGTCTTAAGTTCTAGCCGTTATGCCATTTGAATGAATTCATGTCTTTGTTGACAATTTTATGGTGATTTTTGATGTTCATGTTGAGGTTTTCAAAAATGATATTTGAGGGTATGTTTTGCATTCTTGTCGGGATGAATTCTTCAAGTTACCTCTCTTATGTACGTGTCTTTGACATTCGAGGATGAATATTTCCAAGGGGGAGATATTAAAAGGCCCCAAAAAATGTGCCTCAGAAATACCCATAATCGTAATTTTCATATATCTCAAAATTTGTGTGTGTTATAAAAAATCTGACTTAATTTTTATGATCGGAGGCAAATTGAATGGAAAATGGGTATAACCCCAATTTAACAGTAACCGTAGCAAAAATTAGTTATCCAAAAATTTCCTTATCCAGTATGTATCTGCGACCAAACCGCGATGCGGACTAGGCGCAGATCAGGTATTTATGCCCTGTGCGATGGCTCCATGGTGCTGACCTATCGCAAAGCAGTGTTGTAACTTTCTGCATTATTCATTTTTGCCCAAGGGCTTTGGGGACATAGCCCATGTCCTCCTATGCGTAAAAACACTTATATTTAACCATTTTTCAACTCCATATCACTCAAAACACTCTCAAGACCTTCTCTAACACTTAACCAAATATTTCATCCAAATTCAACTTCTCTGAGCTTAGCTCTAGATCTGAAGAACTTGATTCAAGCTTCAAGTTCTCATTCAAACCTTCATCAAGAAAATCCCAAAATTTGGGGTATGTGGGTTTCAACCATTGGGTCCTTTCATCCATGGTGTCCAACCTTCCTTTTATGAAACTTGCAGATTTTCAAGATGTATTACTTATGGGTATTACTAAATATGAATTATATTTACAAATTATGTTGGGGTTTTATGAAATGTTGATTTGAAACACATATCTACCTATTTCAAGCTTATACTATGAAATGGTTGTCTATTGTGACTATGCATGTTTGGAGATATGAATCTATGATCCATTATGAGATTTGATTAGGGGTTTCAAGCTATATTGCATTAAAGTTTTACTATGTGTTGGTGGGTTGATTTACGTTGAGTTTTTTCACATGATTTCACTCTTGAATTGCATAATTTTGGACTACCATTACATACCCGCCAAGTATTTGACAAAATGTTTTGTTAAGAATTCTTGAGTTATTGATAATCTATTGCATGGCTTGTGAGTCAGGTGACTTTATGATGATGAATGGGGATGTATGTATGTATTGAATTCATGATAAGTATCTATAGTGTTACAAGTTTACCACATCTCATTGGGGGGTGACATGTTGAACCACCTTGTAAGGGGGTGACATGCTTTGACCACCTGGTCGGGGGGTGACATGCCTGTACTACCACGTTGAGGGGTATGTACCTTGACCACCTTGTCGGGGCATGATATACTCATACTACCACATTGAGGAGTATGTAACTTGACCACCTTATTGGGGGGTGATATGCTCGTACTACCACATTGAGGGGTATGTACCTTGACCACCTTGTCGGGAGGTGACATGCTCGTACTACCACGTTGAAGGGTAGATACCTTAATCACCTTCCAAGGGGGTGACATGCCTTGGATTCCAAGTAATGATTTTCTTAGTCTATGATGATTGTCCCTTTCTACACTTGTAATATATTCTATACAAGCATGTTTTACTTCAAACATTGGTAATGCATGCCATATTGTCAATGTACTTATCCAATGCTTATGGTTATTCATTTTGATTATGTTGCCTATCACTTGTTGCATTGCATCCTACATACTTAGTACATTCAAATATACTAACGCATACTATATGCCTTCATGAAGTTATCATGTAGGAACCGGAACTCCTCACGATCATCCTCCACGTGGCTAGTTTTGACATCTTGAAGATAAGCTTTTGGTGAGTCATTAAATTCGGGGACACTAGCTTTGCACTCTTGCTTTTGTTATCTCTTTATGTTGAACTTTGATACTATGAGGGTGAGCCCAAAAAGTGTCTTGGCCCCTTCCCAATCTATGCTAGAGGTATTGTTGGAACCATTGCTGTAATTATGATATGATCTTGACTCTTGAATATTTTATGGTTATCAAAGACTTCCCTCTGTCTTTGTATTATTATTTATGTCTCTTACTGTTATTTACTTTGCTCCGTGATCAGGGATGTGTAATTGATATACTAAGAGGCTTGTTTGGATTCTCATTCACCATGTCATGTCTAGGCCCTAGGCTTGGGTCGTGACAACATTTGTCCCCGAATATCAAAGAAACATACATAAGAGAAGTAATTGAAGATTTCAGCCGGACATTAATGCAACAAATGCATTTAAACATCATTTCAAAAAAATCTCAACATGAATATTAAAAATCACCATAAACTTATCAACATGAACATGAATGCATGCAAAATGGCATAAAGGCTGAAACTTAAGACTAGAAATCATGTTGGGGACTTAAATTAGTACCTTAGGCTTGAGTAGAGTGTAAGAGATATGGATATCATTTCTCATGTTAGCCTTGGCTTCCCATGTGGCACTTTCAACTTGTTGGTTTCTCCAAAGGATCTTGATAGAAGCTACATCCTTATTTCTCAACCTCTTCACTTGTCTATCAAAAATTTCCACCAGAACCTTCTCATAAGTCAAATTATCTTCTACAACACCCACAACATCCAAAGGTACTATAGCATTATGGTCCCCCACACACTTGCTCAACATGGACATATAGAAGACCAGATGAAACATCTCCAACTCCCTAGGCAACTCCAACTCATACACAACCTTACTAATCCTCCTCAAAACTCTATAAGGACCCATAAATCTGGGGCTTAACTTTCCACTTATGGGTATTACTAAATATGAATTATATTTACAAATTATGTTGGGGTTTTATGAAATGTTGATTTGAAACACATATCTACCTATTTCATTTCATGCCAAATCAAACCATGCACTTCATGTGTGAGACTTTCAAGTAGACACAATCACCAACCTCAAACTCAAGATCTCTTCTCCTCACATCAGAATAGGACTTTTGTGTACTTTAGGCTGTTTTCAATCTCTCCCTAATAAAACTCACCTTCTCCAAGGCTTCGATGACATTCATACCTAGCAAAGCCATTTCCCCCACTTCAAACAATCCAACCGGGGATCTACAACGCCTACCATAAAGAGCTTCAAAAAGAGCCATACCAATATTGAGTGATAGCTATTGTGGTAAGAAAATTCAATGAGTGGAAGATGTTCATCCCAATTACCCATAAACTCCAAAACATAAGCTCTAAGCATATCTGCAAGCGTTTGGATAGTTCTCTCGGCTTGGCCATATGTTTGAGGGTGAAAGGTCGTGCTAAGCTTTACCTTAGTACCAAGACCTCTTTGGAAGGACATCCAAAAGTGAGAAGTGAATTTAGTACCAGTGTCCTAAATAATAGACAAGGGAAACCGATGCAATATAACCAAATCATGAATATACAATTTGGCATAATCTTTGGCACCATAAGTAGTTTTGATCGATAGAAAGTGAGCCGACTTTGTTATCCTATCCAACAACCCAAATAGATTCACAATGATTCCTAGTATTAGGCAACCCAACCAAAAAGTCCATGTTGATTTCCTCTTACTTCTAAGTAGGAATCTCTATATCTTGGGCTAAGTCACTTGACCTTTGATATTCGTCCTTCACTTGTTGGCAGTTTTGACATCTGGATATGAACTTGGTAATATCCCTCTTCATACCACCCTACCAATACACTTCGTTCATATCTCTATACATCTTTGTAGAACCGAGGTGAATAGAATAGGAAAAATTATGAGCCTCATCTAAAATCTTCTTTCTCAAGTCATCAACACTAGGTACACACAATCGACCTTGGTACCTAAGGGCACCATCTCCCCCTTGGGAGAAACACCTCCACCTTACCATTTTTCACCAAGGCCTTCAACTCCAACAAGGCAAGGTCAAGATCTTATTTTTCCTTTACCTCCTCAATCAATGAAGACTTAGAACCACCAACCACCACTACACCACCATTATGAACCTCATCCAACCTAACACCCAATCTAGACAACCGATGAAATTCTCTAGCCACCTCTTTGGCACCATTATCAATATGAGCTAGATTACCTATAAACACCCTACTTAAATCATCGGCCACAATATTAGCTTTATCAGGGTGATAATGCACACTCATATCATAATCTTTAAGAAGTTCTAACCACCTTCATTGTCTCAAGTTAAGCTCATTTTGGGAGAACACATATTGGAGACTATTATGATAGGTGAACACATCAACATGAACCCTATACAAGTAGTGATGCCAAATTTGCAAAGCAAATACCACGGCCACCAATTCAAGATCATGGGTGGAATAATTCTTCTCATACACCTTAAGTTATCTAGAGGCATATGCTATCACCTTACCACTTTGCATCAAAACACACTCGAAACCAATTCTTGAGGCATCACAATACACAACAAATTCGTCCAACCCTTCTAGTAGAGATAAGATAGGACCGAAGACAAGCTTATCTTTCAAAGTTTTGAAACTCTTTCAACAATCATTGGTCCACGCAAATTTTGCCTTTTTTTATGTCAATTTAGTCATAAGAGAAGCAACAAAAGAGAACCTATTTGCAAACCTCTAGTAATAACCCGCCAAACCCAATAATTTTCTAATATCCAATGGAATCAGAGGTCTAGTCCAACTTCTAATCACCTCTGTCTTCTTAGGGTCCACCGTAATATCATTCCTGACACCACATACCCAAGAAAAATAACCTCTTTCAATTAAAATTCATATTTTTCATATTATGTATACAACCTCTCCTCCCTCAAGATTTACAACACCACCTTCAAGTGATCGACATGCTCCTCCTCACTATGAGAATAGATCAAGATATCCTCAATAAAAGAAACCACCACAAATAAGTCAAGATAGGGATTAAAGACCCTATTATAAGATTCATAAATGTAGCTAGTGTATTAGTTAACCCAAAGAACATAACCACAAACTCAAAGTGCCCATACCTAGTCCAGAAAGAGTCATTTGGGAATGTCACACTCCCTCACTTTCACATGGTGATACCCAGAACAAAGGTCAATCTTAGAAAAGTAACTAGTCCCTTGAAGTTGATCAAAAAGGTCATCAATTCTTGGTAGAGGGTACTTATTTGAAATTCCCCAAAAAGTTCTCAAAAATGTGCCTCGGGAACGCTCATAATCATAATTTCCATATATCTCAAAATTCGTGCGTGATATCAAAAATCTAACTTCATATTCGTGATCAGAGGGAAAAATTGAGTAGGAAATGGGTGTAATCCTGATTTTAGAGCAACCGTATGAAACTTTCTTTTCCAAAAATTATGAAAAACAATAAGGATCCGCGCCCTTGACGTGATGCGGCCAAGGTGTGAACCAGTGTTATTTTTGTACCAGTTTACTATTTTGGTCCAAAGCCTTGGGGTATTAGGCCTAAGCCTTCCTATGTGTGAAAACACCTGTAACTATTCATTTTTCAAATTCATATCATTCAAGACATTTTCCAAAATCCTCTCTAATTCTTACCCAAATATTTCATCCAAATTCAAGTGTTCTTAGCTCATTCTAGATCACAAGGAGTTCATTGAAGCTTTAATTTCTCATTCAAATCTTCATCAAGAAAATCTTCAAAGTTGAAGTATGTGGGTTTCAACCATTGGGTCCTTTCATCCACGGTTTCATATAAATTGCATGTTTCTAAATTGATCTACTTATGGGTATTAATCATTATGAGCTTGACTATAAACTATGTTGGGGTTTCATATGGTGTGACTGTTTAAGCATGTTTTGAGTCATGAATCTTGGATCTACTATGAGATTTGATGAGGCATTTAAATGTATCTTGCATGAGGGTAATACCATGTGTTAGTGGGTAGATTTTCACCATGTTTTCTCACTTGATTTCACCGTTGAATTGCATGATTTTGAACTAGCATTACACACCCGCCAAGTGTTTGATAAAATGTCCAGTTATGATTTTTTGAGCTATTAAAGATCCATTATATGGCTTATGAGTTAAGTGACTTTATGATGATGAAAGGAACATATGTATATGTTGATTACATGAAAAGTATCTATAGTATTGCAAGTTGACCATACCTTTTGAGGGTGTGCTATGTCTCAATCACCTTGTCGAGGGGTGCTAAGCCTGTACTTCCAATTGAGGGGTATATACCTTAATCACCTTGTTCGGTGGTGCTAGGCCTGTACTACCCTATCAAGGGGTATATACCTCAGCCACCTTGTCCGGGGGTGCTAGGCCCGTGCTACCAATTAAGAGGTATATGCCTCAATCACCTTTTTAGGGGTACTGTGTCCGTACTACCAATTGAGAGGTATATACCTCAATCACCTTGTTTGGGGCTGCTAGGCCCGTATGACCAATTAAATGTGAAACACCTTAATCACCTTCCAAGAGGGTGCTAGGCCTTAGATTCCAGGTAGTACATACTTGGCCTATGATGATGGTTTCTTCCTACTCATGTAATATGTTCTGTACAAGCATGTTTTACTTCAAGCATTATTCATAAAAACCATGTTGTACTATATTTATTCCTTTCCTATGAATATACATTTTGAATATGTTGCATATCTCTTATTGCATTCCATCTTACATACAAACGTACCAACACATACTCTATGCCTACATGATGTTACCATGTAGGAACTGGAGCTCTACTTGATCATCTTCCTTCTCCACATGGCTAGTCCTATCTCTTGAAGTAAGTTTGATGAGTCCTAAACTCTGAGGACAATAGCTATTAACATTATGTTAAGTAAAGACTCTTTTCTTTGTTTAGATGTTTATGACTATGACGGTGAACCCAAAAAGTGTCGTAGCCCCCGCTCGATTCCATGTTTAGAGGTGTTGTTGGACAAGTGATATAATTATGCTTTGAGCTTTGACTCTTTGATGATTTATGCTATTAAAGACTTCCATTAGTGCCTTTCTTTCCTATTTATACTCTCTTATTGTTGTTTATTTGCTTCTGCAAGTAAGAATGTGTAAATGATATGCTAAGAGGCTTGTTTGGAGTCCCTTCAGGTTCCCATTTACTATGTCATGTCTAGGCCCTAGGCTTGGGTCATGACAAACTTGGTATCAGAGCATTAGGTTGTTAATGGTCCTCAGAATCCAACACATTGCGGTGATTAGAGTCATATTCATGATTGTGAATCACACCACAACTATGAGTAAGTGGTTATGAGGCATTTTATGAAATATTTCCCTTCTTCTTGATCTATGTCGTGCGATAGAGTTAAGTCCTCTAAGACTTATTTCTTATTTTAATCATTGTGTTTAGAACATGTCTCAAGCTATTCAGGATGGTGATAAATATGGTAAGCATCCCTCACTTGGGGGTCCACTCCCTAACGTTGATGTGTCAAATACGGAGGTTCACAATGCTTTATAGATTTTGGCTAAGGCGATGACCGTTCAACTCAATAAACAAATGGGTATTCCTAAGACTTCAAGGGATAAGAGGAGGGAGAGTGAGGTTAAAAAGATCGGATTTGGTGGTGTCTCATCTTTTACTAGACTATTATTGCCTAAATACGGAAAGAAGTGGATCCATTTTTCCACTTGTCAAGAATATGGCATGAAACATCAATGGAAGTGTTTAGCAGGAATTGTGAATTGCTTCAAGTATGGTGATGATGGTCATAAGATAAGAAATTGCCCGGTGGCCTCCAAGGGAGGAAGAAGGAGAATTCAAGTTGAAGGTAGGCTTCCATATGCCATGCTCGATTGAAATTATGGGATGACTCGTCCTAGATGCCCAAAATGTGGGAGAAACCACAATGGCACATGTAGAGGAAACACAGGTACATGCTTTGAGTGTGGCAAAATGGGCCACATGATTCCTAGTTTTTCATATGTTCAAGGGAAAGACGAGGGTGTTGGTACTCAAGATTCCCCAATATGTCACAAGTGTGGGAAAGGCCATGGTGGCCCATGTTTGAAGAAATGTATTGCTTGCTTTAGGTGTAGTAAATTGGCTCACAAAGTTAGTGATTCTCCTCATGCTCTTCAAAGGAAACAAGAGGTGGATGAGGTGATCGATATCATCACTGGTATGTTAAAAGTTTTAGAGCCTGTACTTCCAATTGAGGGGCAAAGGAAACAAGAGGTGGATGAGGTGATCGATATCATCACTGGTATGTTAAAAGTTTTAGATTTTGATGTATATGCTTTGATAAACCTAGGGGCACTCTTTCTTTCACTGCTTCTTTTGTCGCTAACGAGCTTCATGTTAGTCCTAAATTATTGTGTGAGCCTTATGGAGTGGTTTCTCTCGTTGATGCATTCATTATTGCTAGAAGAGTCTATAGAAATTTTCCTATTCTCATATTGTATAAAATATTGCCTTGTGAATTTGTTGAGTTAGATATGGTGGATTTTGATGTCATTCTTGGGATGGATTGGTTGTATTTATATTATACTTCTATTTATTGTAGAACCCGTTGGGTAAAATTCAAATTCTCTAATGTACCCATCCTTGAGTGGGAGAGTCTTGATGTGGTGGTCAAGGATAGGTTTATCTCTTGCATTAAAGCCCAAAAGTTTGTCTCTAAGGGCTGTCTATATCATCTTGCGAGGGTTAGGGATGTGGAGTCTAAAGTCCTTCACATACAGTTGGTTTTGATGGTTAATGAGTTCCTAGATGTCTTCCCTAGTGAGATTTATCATTTTGTAAGAGTAGGGATGTTAAGCCTAAGGTTTTTCCTATTGAATCGATCCTGATGGTCAATGAGTTCTTGATGCCCTTTCCGATATTTAAGAATTTGGGATAGTGCCTTTTGGTTTGGCGAGTGCATTGGCTATGTCTATAGGTCTCATGAATAGGGTCTTTAAACCCTATCTTGATTTTTTTGTGGTGGTTTTCATTGATTATATCTTGATCTATTCCCATAGTGAGAAGGAGCATATGAGTTACTTAAGGGTAGTGCTAAAAATCTTGAGGGAGGAGAAGTTGTATGCAAAGTATGAAAAATGTGAGTGTTGGTTCAAAGAGGTTGCCTTCCAATGTCCTATGGTATCGAGTGATGGTATTAAGGTGGATCCTAAAAAGACGGAGGTGATTAGAAATTGGCCTAGAACTTTGACCCCATCAGACATTAGAAGTTTCTTTGGTTTAGCAGGTTACTACCGGAGGTTTGTGAATGGGTTCTCTTCTATTGCTTCTCCTATGACTGAGTTTACCTAAAAAGAGACAAAATTTGTGTGGACTGATGAGTGTGAAAGGAGTTTCCACACTTTAAAAGATAAGCTTGTTTCTTCTCCTATCTCGCCTTTACCGGAAGGGTTTGTTGTGTATTGTGATGCCTCAAGAATTGGTTTAGGTTGTGTTTTAATGCAAAATGGTAAGGTGATAGCTTATGCCTCTAGACAACTTAAGGTTCATGAAAAGAATTATCCTACCCATGATCTTAAACTGGCCGCCATGGTATTTGCTTTGAAAATGTGGCTTCTTATTTGTATGGGGTGCATGTTGATGTGTTTACCGATCATAAGAGTCTTCAATATGTGTTCACCCAAAAGAGATCTCAACTTGAGACAAAGAAGGTGGTTAGAGTTTCTTAAAGATTATGATATAAGTGTGCATTACCACCCCGGTAAGGCTAATATTGTGTCCAATGCTTTGAGTAGGGCGTCTATGGGTAGCCTCGCACATACTGATGATGTTGGAAAATAGGTCGCTAGAGAGGTCAATCAGTTGGTTAGATTGGAAGTTAGTTTGTTAGAGGTTGACAGCGGTGTGGTCGAGGTTGTTGATGGTTCTAAATCTTCATTGATTGACGAGGAGAAGGCAAAGAAAGATCTTGACCCTGCCTTACTAAGGTTGAAGTCCTTGGTGAGAGATGGCAAAGTGGAGGTTTTCTCCTAAGGGGGAGATACTATGAAACGACCCCAAAAAGTGCCCAAAAATGTGCCTCAGAATGCCCAGAATTTTAAATTCCATATATCTCAAAATTCGTGTGGGATATTGAAAATTCGACTTCATATTATTGTGCAGGGTGTTAAAACTGGGGGGAAAAGGGTCTAACCCCGATTTAAGAGCAAACTGTTAGCAATTTCAATTTTCATAATTTTTATTATCTAGAATCAATCCACAATAGCATCACTATGCGCAGCTATCGCAAATATATGTTAATATAACCTCCGTGATAGGTCTGCGTTGAGGACCAAATGCAGACCTGTGTATTTTGTTGCCAGTGATTTCTAGCTCGATCCAAGGCTTTTGGATCTTGGGCCCAAGTATACCCAAATGTGTTTTTACCTATACTTAGTCTTATTTCACCCTCATATCACCCTAAACATTTCCCAATACTCACTCAAATACTTAGCCATATTTTTGCTCCAAAATTCAAGTCTCAAAACCCTCATCCAAAACTAAGGATTTCCTTCAAGCTTCAAGCCCCCATATTTAATCTTCATCAAGAGCTTCTTCAAAGCTAAGGTATATGGGATTTAGCCATTGGATCCTTTCACCCATGGTGCCCTAATCTCTTTTTTACTCAATTTGCATGATTTAAAGTTGATTTTACAAATGTATTTACTAATATGAACATGTTTATGAACCATGTAAAGCTGGGTAAAGTTGTGACTATTTCACTATATCTTGAGCTATAAATCTTGGATCTATTGATGATTTGATAAGGGGTTTTGATGTATATTGCTTGAGGGTGTTGGAAGGTGTTGATTGGAGGCTCTAAATTGCATGGTTGTATACTATTTCCCACCCTCAAGTGTTTGTTAAAATGTCTGGTTATGGTTTCTAGAGAAATTGAAGGTCCAAACCATGAGATATGATATGATTGATGTTATGATGATGAAATGAGCTTTTATATATATGATAAATCCTATATAAAGTGTTGCATTAGACCATGCCTAATACGAGGGTCTAAGAACCCGAATAATCGAGATAGGGGTTTGTACTCATCAACCAAAGGAAGAGTTTGTACTTCTCCAACAAGTGAAGGGGCAGCATCATCACTAATGAGTTAGTGGTTTGTACTCATCAATTGAGTGAAGGGTTTGTACTTCACCACCAAGGTGATGGGGCGGCATCATAACCAACCGAGTGAGGGTTTGTACTTCACCACCTAAGTGATCGAGCAGCATCATCACTAACTTATCAAGGGGTTTGCACTTTGGAAATCTAGCTTGGTCTATTCTACACATATGATATCTTATATAAGCATGAGTAATTAAGTATGTTTTACTTTAGCATTGAGCATACATGTCATATTGCTATATGTTGTCTATTGCTTATTACTATGTATTTAGATTATGATGCCTAATTTTTGTTGCATTGCATCCTACATACTTAGTACATTCAAATGTACTAATGTATACTCTTGCCTACATGATATCACCATGTAGGGATCGGTGCTCAAGTTAATCATCCTACTCCTCCACGTGGCTAGATTGATACTACTCAAGCTTATGGTGAGTCCTCCACTTTGTGGACCTTAGTCTATGTTGCTCTTATTATGTATTGAGACAATCTTCTTTATTTTCTATTTTGACTATGAAAGTGCGCCCGGTTCCTTTGTCTTAGCCCTCGCTCTTATCTATGTATTAGAGGTATTTGTTGGACATGTTATGTATCTATGTTAAAACTCTTGACTTTATAATTCTTGATGTTTATGATATGAGCTTGTCTCTTGTCTCTTGATTATAATATTGTGCAAGTTTTTTCATTAGTCCTGTTGCCCCCTATTCTTACTCTTTTATGTTTTTTCTATTGATTACGTGACCAAGGATGTGTAATGATGTTCTAAGAGACTTGCTTGGGTTCATTTGGGTTCCTCATGTGCCGTGTCACATCTAGGCCCTAGGCTTAGGTCATGACAAACTTGGTATTAGAGCACTAGGTTGATAGATCCTCAGAGTCTAACACACCACGTCGATTAGAGTCCTATTCATGGTTCTGAAGCACATCATGACTATGAATAGGAGGCTTTGAGACATTTTAGGAAATTTTTCCCTTCTTTATATTCTAAGTCATGCTATAAAGTTGTAGTAAGTTCCCCCCCAACAATTGTTCTTTGCTATGTTAGATCATGCTAAACACTAGAGGAAGACAGGCTTAAACTCCAGAGGAGCAACTTACCAATGGTGAGCTTTGGGATGCTAAACTATGCTTGCCCAAGTGGTGGCCAACCAAGTCAATTAAGGGACCCAAACCCCTCATGCTACTACCCCAAGAGCTAAGATAAGGGACTTCATAAGGATGAATCCTCTGGTGTTCCATGGGTCAAAGGGGGATGAAGACCTACAAGAGTTCGTTGATAGGTGGTTGATCCTAGATCTAGGATGAATAAATTGTGATGTGGGGTCTCTAACTTGGTAAGTGAAGAATGTCGGTCTGCCATGCTAATTAGTGATATGGACTTGTCTCGTTTGATGACCTATGCCGAGCAAATGAAGGAGGAGAAATTGAGAAAGAGAAGGGGGCATGAGGCCAAGAAGGCCCAGTTTGAGGGTAAATTTCAAAAGGGTACTAGGTTGCATCAAGGCCAAGGGCCTTCTCATGCTACTAGTAGGGGTTTGCTAATGACTTCCCTAGGCCTCAAGATGTTGGTGGTGTGGCTCCTATGGATGTGTGCCCTAGATGTGGGAAGAGTCATAATGGTCCACATTTAAAGGGTTCTAATACATGCTTTGGTTGTGGAGAGCTTGGTCATAAGAAGATAGATTGTCCAAGAATTTGTGGCAAGGTCCGAGGTGCAAATACAATTCCATTGGATAGAGGTGGTCCTCAAGGTGGTTCCCCAAGGCACAACCAGGATTATACACTACATAGGCGGCAAAGGGTTGGTGAGGTCCCTGATGTTATTGCCGGTATGTTGATAATCTTTGACTTTGATATATATGCTTTGATTGATTCGGGTACCACTCTTTCCTTTGTTACCCCTTTTGTTGCTAAAAAGTTCCAACTTCACCCTGAGTTATTGCATGAGTCACTACACATATGATATCTTATATAAGCATGAGTAATTAAGTATGTTTTACTTTAGCATTGAGCATACATGTCATATTGCTATATGTTGTCTATTGCTTATTACTATGTATTTAGATTATGATGCCTAATTTTTGTTGCATTGCATCCTACATACTTAGTACATTCAAATGTACTAATGTATACTCTTGCCTACATGATATCAAGTAGAACCTGAAGGGTCAAGTTTCAATTGCCTAATGAACTCATCCTTGAGCGGGATAGTTAAGATATGGTGGTCAAGGGTAGATTCATTTCATGCATTAAAGCCCATAAGTTAATTTTTAAGGGGTGTTTGTATCATCTTGTGAGGGTTAAAGATGTGGAGTCCAAAGTCCCTTCCATAAAGTCGGTCCCAGTTGTAAATGAGTTTCTTGATATACCCCCAAATGACCTTCCTAGTGTCCCTCCCAAAAGAGAGATAGATTTTGGCATAGATCTCATTCTGCATACTCAACCAATTTCCATTCCCTTTTACCATATAGCCCCGGCGAAGCTGAAAGAGTTAAGGTAACAATTGAAAGATTTGTTGGAGAAGGTATTTATTATACCTAGTCAATCACCTTGGGGTGCTCTAGTGTTATTTGTAAAGAAGAAGGATGAGCCACTTAGAATGTGCATTGATTATCGACAACTCAATAAGGTCACCATCAAGAATAGATGTCCCCTTTCAAGTATTAATGATTTGTTTGACCAATTGCAAAAGGCTAACTTCTTCTCTAACATTGATCTTTGGTCCGGGTATCATCAAGTGAGGGTGAGGGAGTGTGATACTCCTATGATGGCCTTCTAGAATAGATATGGGCATTATGAGTTTATTATGATATCGTTTGGGTTGACCAATGCACCGGCCATCTTCATGGACCTAATGAATAGGGTCTTCAAACCTTACCTTGATTCTGTTTTTGTGGTCTTCATTGATGATATTTTGATCTATTCATGTAGTAGGGAGGAGCATATAGGGCATTTGAGCGTTGTGTTGCAAAGATTGGGGGAGGATAAATTGTACGCCAAATATGACAAGTGTGAATTCTTAGGTCATGCGGTATCAGGGGATGGTATAAAAGTGGATCCTAAGAAAACTGATGTGATTAGAAATTGGCCTAGACCATTGACACCATCGTATATTAGGAGTTTCTTGGGACTAGTGGATTATTATAGAAGGTTTGTGAATGGGTTCTCATCCATTGCTTCCCTTATGACAAAATTGACACAAAAGAAGGTTAAATTTGTGTGGATCGATGAGTGTGAGAGGAGCTTCCAAACATTGAAAGACAAGCTTATGTCCATTCCTATATTATCACTACTGGATAGGCTTAAGGGATTTGTGGTGCATTGTGATGCTTCCCGGGTTGGTTTAGGTTGTGTGGTCATACCTTATGCTTCTAGACAACTCAAGGTACATGAACGGAACTACCCTACCCATGATCTAGAGTTAGCCGCCATTATGTTTGCATTAAATATTTGGCATCATAACTTGTATGGGGTGTAGTGGATGTGGCAGGGATCCTAAGAGCCTCCAATATGTCTTCACTCAAAGGGATCTCAAATTGAGGAAAAGGAGGTGGTTAGAGCTTCTTAAAGACTACAATATAAGTATCCACTATCATTTGGGAAAGGCAAATTTTGTGGCAGATGCTGTGAGTAAGGTTTCTATAGGTACCTTAGCCCATGTTAATGATGGTGATAAGGAGATGGCTAGGGGGGTACACTGATTGGCTAGATTGGGGGTTAGGTTGGAGAAGGTTGGTGATGATGGCGTAGTTATTGTTGATGCATCTAAGTCTTCATTGGTTGATGAGGTGATAGCAAAATAAGATCTTGACTCCTCCTTGCTTGAATTGAAGGCCTTGGTGAAAGAGGGAAAAGTACAAGTTTTTGCCCAAGGGGGAGATGGTGCCCTTAGGTATAGGTTATGTGTGCCTTGTGTTGATGGTTTGTGGGAGAATATTCCTGATGAGGCCCATAATTCTTCTTATTCTATCCACCCCGGATCCACCAAAATATATAGAGACTAGAGAGATGTGTATTGGTGGGGAGGCATGAAGAGGGACATTGCCAAGTTCGTTTTTGGTTGCCATAGTTGTTAATAAGTCAAAGTACACATCAAAGGCCAAGTGGCCTAACCCAAGACATAGAGATTCCTACTTGGAAGTGGGAGGTGATTAATATGGAATTTGTGGTTGGGTTTGCCAAAAGTAGAAAAGGTTTTGATTCCATTTGGGTGGTGGTTGTAGGATGACGAAATTGGATCACTTTCTACAGGTTAAGACCATATATAGGGCTGAAGAGTACCAAGGTTGTATATCCATGAGTTGGTGAGGTTGCATGGGGTTCCTTTATCCATCATATCGAATCGTGGTTCATAATTCACTTCACACTTTTGGAGATCATTTCAAAGGAGTCTTGGTGCAAAAATTCACCTTAATTCAACCTTTCACCCTCAAACAGATGGCCAAGCTGAAAGAATAATTCAAACCCTTGAAGATATGCTTAGGGCATATGTAATAGAGTTGAGAGGTAGTTAGGATGATCATTTTCCTTTGATTTTGTTTGACTAGAAAAATATCTACCACTCTAGCATCGGTCTGGCTCATTTTGAGGCTCTTTATGGGAGAGGTTGTAGATCACCTGTTGGTTGGTTTGAGGTTGGAGAGGTGGTATTGTTAGGACTGGATCTGCTTATGGAGGCTCTTGAGAAGGTTAGGATGATTAGGAAGATATTGAAGACAGCCCAAAGTCGTCAAAAATCCTATGCCGATGTGAGAAGAAGAGACCTTGAATTCAAAGTGGGTGATTGGGTTTATTTGAAGGTTTCCCCAATGAAAGGTGTGGTCCGTTTTGGTAAAAAGGGGAAGTTGAGTCCATAATATGTTGGTCTTTTTAAAGTCTTGAAAAGGATTGGCAAAGTAGCTTATGAGTTAAACTTGCCTAGTGAAATGAATTTGGTTCACCCACAGTCTCATGTCTCTATGTTGAGAAAATGTGTTAGTGATGCTAATGCTATTATGTTTCTAGATGTTGTGGGTGTTGTTGAGGATAACATGACTTATGAGGAGGTTCTGGTTCAAATTTTGGAAAGGTAAGTAAAGAGATTGAGGAACGCGGAGGTGACATCTGTTAAGGTCCTTTGGAGAAACCAACAAGTCAAAAGTGCTACTTGGGAGACCGACGTGGAAATGCAAAAGAGGTATCCTTATCTTTTCCACCTTACTCAAGCCTAAGGTACTAATTCTAAGTCCTCTTTGTACATTCAAGTCTTATGTTTCAGCCTACCTGTCATTCATATGCATTCATGTTTAAGTTGAAAATTTTATGATGATTTTACACTTATGGTAAGATTTCAAAAATGCTGTTTAAATGTAATGTTGCATTCTTGTTGGGGTTGATTTATTCTTGACTACTCTCAGTTTGTACGTCTCTTTTACATTTGGGGACAAATGTTCCCAAGGGGGAGATATTGAAACTACCCCAAAAAGTGCTCGAAAATCTGCTTCAGAATGCCCAGAATTTTAAATTTTATATATCTCAAAATCCATGCGCGATATCAAAAATCCAACTTCATATTCTT
>DF357816.1:154479-167870 GCA_000787875.1 Solanum virginianum | reverse complement strand
CATAATCTATGGCACCATAAATAGTCTTAACCAGTAGGAAATGAGCCGACTACCTAATGTAAATCAACCCATCAACACTTAGTAATACCAGCATCCATTATATATTGAAACCCTTCATCAAATCTTAAAGTAGATCATAGATTCATAGCTTAAATTATGCTTAAACAATCACACTTTTACAAACATAGTTCATAATCAATTCATAATAAGAAATACCCATAGATAAATCAACTTGAAATCATGAAATTTACTTAAAAAGGAAGGTTGGGCACCATAGGTGAAAAGACCCAATGGTTGAAACCCATATACCTCAACTTTGGAGAATTCCTTGATGAAGATTTGATTGAGAACTCGAAGTTTGAATAAATTCCTTAAGATCAAGAATGAGTTTGAGACAATTGATTTTGAGTATAGGTGTTTTTACACATAGGAAGGCTTAGGCCCAGGACCCAAAGGCCTTGGACAAAAATTGGAAACTAGAGAAAAAATAACACAGATCCGCGCCCTAGTCGTGTCGTGCCAGGGGCGCGGATCAACACTGGATAAGCATGTTTTTAGAAAACAAAATTTTGATATGATTGCTATAAAATTGGGGTTAGACCCATTTCCCACTCAATTTGTTTGCCTAATCAAGATTTTGAAGTCGGATATTTAATATCACGAATGGATTTTGAGATATATATAAATTGCAATCATGGGCATTTCTGAGGCACATTTTTGGGCACTTTTTGGGGTCGTTTCAATATCTCCCCTTTGGCAACATTCGTCCCCAAATGTCAAAGAAATGTACATAAGAAGAGTAATCATGAAGAAATCTCCCCTAACAAGAATGCAATAAGTCACGTAAACATCATTTTCAAAAATCTCAACATAATTGTCAAAATCATCATGAACTTGTCAACGTAAACATGAATGCATGCAAATGACATATTTGCTGATACATAAGGCTTGAAATAACATAGGGAACTTAGAAATAGTACCTTAGGCTTGAGTAGAATGGAAGAGATAGGGATATCACTTTTGCATGTTTGCCTCGGCTTCCCATGTGGCACTTTCAACTTGTTGGTCTCTCCAAAGAACCTTGATGGAAGCAACATCCTTGTTCCTCAACTTCTTCACATATTCTATCTAAAATTTCTACCAAGACCTCTTCATAAGTCAAATTGTCTTCAATAACACCCACAATATCAAGAGGCACAATAGCACTTGGGTCACCCATATACATCCTCATCATAGACACATGAAAGACTGGATGGACCATATTCATATCATTGGGCAACTCCAACTCATAGGCCACATTACCAATCTACCTTAATACTCTATAAGTACCCATAAATCTTAGACTCAACTTCTTCTTACAAAAATGAACCATACCTTTCATAGGTGAGACCTTCAAATAGACTCAATCATCAACCTTAAATTCAAGATCTCTTCTCCTCACATCGACATAGGACTTTTGATGACTTTGGGTTGTTTTCAACCTTTCCTTTATCAACCTTACCTTCTCCATGGCCTCCATAACTAGATCCGGATCTAACAAAGTCATCTTCCCCAACTTAAACCATCCAACCGGGGACCTACAACATCTACTATAGAGAGCCTCAAAAGGAGCCATATCAATGTTAGAATGATAGCTATTGTTGTAAGCAAACTCAATGTGTTGAACATGATCATCCTAACTAACCCTGCAATAAGTGGAAGATGTTCATCCCGACTACCCTTAAACTCCAAAATACAAGCTTTAAGCATAT
The DNA here is from genome assembly GCA_000787875.1 of Solanum virginianum. Classification (NCBI taxonomy): domain Eukaryota; kingdom Viridiplantae; phylum Streptophyta; class Magnoliopsida; order Solanales; family Solanaceae; genus Solanum; species Solanum virginianum. The sequence continues at coordinate 166,119 of DF357816.1, read as the reverse complement.
CCTCAAGAGTTTGGTCCTCTCGATTTGACCATCCTTTTGAGTAGAAAAGCCCTTCTAAGCTTAACCTTGGTACCAGGACCTCTTTGGAAGGACCTCCAAAAGTGAGAAATGAATTGAGCGCCATGATTCGATATGATAAACAAGGACACCCCATGCAATGTAACCAATTCATAATGTACAACTTGGCATAATCTATGGCACCATAAATAGTCTTAACCAGTAGGAAATGAGCCGACTTTGTCATTCTACCAACCACAACCGAAATGGAGTCAAAATGCTTTCTAGTTGTATAGAAAAATGCATAGCACCCCCTCATGATATTAAACAACTTGGGGGTGTGTAATAAGGGTAAAAAACCATGCAATTTAGAGATAAAATCATACAAGAAAATTTGTAGTAAAACCATCAATCAACACCTTGCAACACCCCCAAGGCATTCATATCAAACCTTTCATCAAATCCAACATTAGATCCAAGATTTAGAGTTCAAAACATGCTAAAACAACCATACTTTCATGAACCAAAATCATTGTGCAGTAAATTTCTCAATTTACAAGACCCATATGTAAAATCAACTTTAGATCATGGGTGGAAGGACCCAATAGTTCAATACCACATACCTTAGCTTTGGAGAAATTCTTGGTGAAGGTTGACAATGGAGACTTGAAGCTCAAAGAGAATCCTTAAATTGGTACCTGAGGGTTTTGTGTCGTTGCCTTTGGAGTGAACCTCCACCTTTGCTATGTGTCTTTGAGGCGTTCACTTGTAACATGTTTGGGGTCGATATCTTGGTTTCCCTTGACTTCGTATAGTTAATGACAGATTTGGGAACCATTGGGCACCACTACTTCTATTATTTTGGACCTCTTCCAAGGTAAATCCCTGTCAGGCGAAAAACACATCTTCGCATCATGGAGATGACGCAAAGAGGGATCAGTACCTATAGCATGCCCTAGTCAAAGCATCGGCCATAACATTACGCCTTACTGGGTTGATAATGCATCACTTATATTTTTATCTTTACTAAGCTCTTTCCAGCTTCCTTGTCTCGAGTTTAGATCCTTTTGGGTGAACACCTATTTTTGATTCTTCTGATCGGTAAACACATGTGATGTCGACCGTTTTGAAATAATGATGTAGGATTTTTAAAGTATATGGAACGATTGCCAATTCTAGGTATTTGGTAGGCTCATTCTTTTTGTGCACTTTTTGTTTTCTTTTGGCATAAGCTATCACCTTATCATTTTGCATCAAAACTCAACCCAAACCAATTCTTGATGCATCATAATACACAACAAACCCTTCTAACCCTTCTGGTAGAGAGAGGATAGGAGCGAAGACAAGCTTATTTTTCAAGGTTTGGAAGCTCTTTTCATACTCATCGGTCCATACAAATTTTTCCTTCTTTTGTGTCAACTTAGTCATGGGATAAGTAATAGAAGTGAACCCGTTTATAAACCTCGGATAGTAATCTGCTCAGCCCAAGTAGCTTCTAATGTCTGATGGAGTCAAAGGTCTAGGCCAATTTCTAATTACTTCCGTCTTTTTAGGATCCATGTTGATACCATTTTCCGACACCATGTGACCTAGGATGGCAACCTCTTTCACCCAAAACTTTTATTTTTCATATTTGGCATACAACTTCTCCTCGCTTATGATTTGTAACCCCACCTTCAAGTGATCTACATGCTCTTCCTCACTATGGGAATTGATGAAGATATTATCGATGAATATCACCATAAACAAATCAAGGTAGTGTTTAAAGACCCTATTCATAAGGTCCATGAAGATGGCTGGTGCATTAGTCAATCTGGAGGACATAACGACAAACTTATAGTGCCTATATCTAGTCTGGAAGGTCGTTTTGGGGATGTCACACCTCCTCACTTTGACTTGGTGATATCCGGACCGAAGATCAATCTTAGAGTAGTGACTAGCCCCTTGTAGTTGGTCAAAAAGATCATCAATCCTTGGTAGAGGGTACTTATTCTTTATGGTGACTCTATTAAGTTGTCGATAGTCAATGCATATTCTAAGAGAACCATTTTTGTTCTTGACAAATAACACTGGTGCACCCCAAGGTGATTCGCTAGGCCTAATAAAACCCTTCTCTAACATATTCCTCATTTGCTCCTTCAACTCCTTTAACTCCGCCAGGGTCGTACGGTTAGGGGGAATAGAAATGGGTTGAGTATCGGGAAGGAGGTCTAATGTCAAAATGTATTTTCCTTTTGGGAGGAACACCTTGAAGCTCATTGGGAAAGACATCAAGGAACTCATTTACCATCATAACCGACTCTATAGGATGGACTTTGGGCTCAACATCCCTAACCCTCACAAGATGATTGAGATACCCCTTAGCAGTCAACTTTTGAGCTTTAATGCAAGAAATAAACCTACCCTTGACCACTATATCATGACTCTCCTACTCAAGGATGGGTTCATTAGGGAATTGGAATTTGACCCAATGGGTTCTATAATCAATAGAGTCATAATATGCATGCAACCAATCCATCCCAAGAATTATATCAAAATCCACCATATCCAATTCAACAAAATTACAAGGCAATATTTTATGCAAAATGAAAATGTTACAATTTCTATAGACCCTTCTATGCAACAATAGATGTACTAATGGGAGTCGAGTCTTTATAAGAGTCACACAATAATTCTGGTTTAATGTGAAACTTTTTGGCAACAAAAGGAGTAACAAAAGAAAGAGTGGTACCCGGGTCTATCTATGTATACACATCAAAATCAAAGACTTTTAACATACTGGTGATGACATCGGGCACCTCATCTACCCCTTGTCTCGCTTGAAGAGCATAGAATCGATTGTGCCTTGGGGCTTCACCTTGTTGGTCTCCTCTTCCCATAGGAACTGCATTTGTACCCTGTCCTTGTGGATGACCATTTCTACCCTTGTTTTGATTACGAGGGCAATCAATCTTCTTATGACTCACTTCTCCATAACTATAGCAAGCATTAGTGTTCCTCAAGGATGGGCCATCGTGGCCCTTACCACATCTTGGGCACATAGGATTAGGTACCACACTAGTACCTCCTTGGAGCCTTGGGTTATCATTAGCAAACCTTCTATTAGGAGTGTTTGAAGACTTTTGGCCTTGATGAAATTTGCCACCCTTGGGACCTTGGAGTCTTATCTTCAAAATGGGTCCTACTTGGCCTCATTACCTCTTCCTTTTTCTTAATGTTTCTCCCTTCAATTTTTTGATGTAAGTCATGAGGAGGGACAAATCCATATCACCTATCAATATGGTGGCACGACTCTCTTTATTCACTAAATTGGATACACCCATCATAATCTTGTTCATCCTAGACCTTGGCTTGGCTACCAATTGTGGAGCATATTTAGATAGTTGGTTGAATTTGAGGGCATACTTCCTTACATTTTTGGACCCTTGCTTCAAATTTGTTAACTTTCATCATTTTGGCCTCGCTTAGCTGAAGAGGGATGAACTGATTGAGAAATGTTGCCTTAAACTCCTCCTAAAGGATTACATTATTGTTTCCCTTCTCTTCTTTCCATTGGTTAAACCATATTTGGTGCACTCCCTTGAGTTGGTAAGTCGCCAACTCTGTCTTCTCCTCTGATCTATCCCTCATAATGGACAACACTTTGTATACCTTATCAGTAACTTTTTGAGGGTCCTTATTCACTTTAGACCCATGGAACTCTGTTGGGTTTATCCTCATGAAGTCTCTTACCCTAGAGGGTGGAGTAGGAGTATGATGGGCTTGGGCCCCTTGGTTGATTTGATTGGTCATGGCTTGAGCTAGCATGGTAGTAGTATCTCGGAACTCTTCATGAGTCGGTTGTTCTTTGGGAGTGTGGGCTCTTCTTCCTCTTGGGATAGGCATGATCTAGGATAGCAAAGAATATTTGTTTTGGGAAAACCTTACCTTAACTTCTATAGCATGACATATATTAAGAAGAAGGGAAATGTTTCTTAAAACGTCTTATAGCGTCTTACTTATAGTTGTGGTGCACTTCATAACCATGAATAAGTCTCTACTCAATGCGGTGTGTTGGATGCTGAGGACCATTAACAACCTAGTGTTCTTATACTAAGTTTGTCATGACTCAAGCCTAGGGCCTAGATGTGACATGGTGAATGGGAACCCAAAGGGGTCCCAATCAAGCCTTTTAGCATATCATTTACACATCTATGGTCGCAGAAGCAATTAAACTATAATAAAGAGTATAAACGAGGATAAAGGGACTAAGGGAAGTCTTTAATAGCATGAATCATCAAAAAAGTCAAAGAATAAAGCATAATTACATAACTTGTCCAATAATAGCTCTAAAATAGATTGGGCAGGGGCCAAGACCACTTTCTGGGCTCACCCTCATAGTATTAAGAGTTAAATATAAAGAAATAACATAGGCAAGGGTAGTGTAGCTAGTGTCCCCGAACGTGAGGACACACCAATAGCTTATCTTCAAGATAATCAACTAGCCAAGGGGAGGATGATCGTGAGGGGCTCCGGTTCCTACATGCTAACATCAAGTAGACATAAAGTATGCATTAGTATGTTTGAATGTACTAAGTTTGTAGGATGCAATGGAACAAGAGATAGGCAACATAGGCAAAATGCATAAATATAGGCAATGGATAGTTTAATAACAATATGGCATGCATGGTCAATGCTTGAAGTAAAACATCCTTGTATGGAACATATTACATGTGTAGGAAGAGACCATCATCATTGAAAAATCATCTAATACTTGGAATACAAGGCCTAACACCCCCTTGGAAGGTGATTGAGGTATCTACCCCTCAATTGGTAGTATGGGCCTAGCACCCCTCGATAAGGTGGTCAAGATATATACCCCTCAGCATGGTAGTACGGGCCTAGAACCCCCTATAAAGTGGTCAAGGTATGTACCCCTCAACATGATACTATGGGCCTAACACCCCCCAACAAGGTGGTCAAGGTATATACCCCTTAACGGGGTAGTACGAGCCTAACACCCCAACAAGGTGATTGAGGCATTGCACCCCCTCAACAAGGTGTGGTCACTTGCAACACTATAGATACTTTTCATGAAATCAACACATACATACATTTATTTCATCATTATAAAGTTACCTAGCTCATAAACCATGCAATAGATCCTCATTAGCTCAAATTTTTTAATCGGATATTTTATCAAACACTTGGCAAGTGTGTAATGCTAGTTCAACATCATGCAATTCAAGAGTGAAATCATGTGAGAATACTTGAAGTAAATCAACCCACCAACACTTGGTAACACCTTTATGCAAGATACATTGAAATCCCTCATCAAAGCTCATCATAGACCATAGATTCATAGCTCAAAACATGCTTAAATAGTCAACATTTTATGATACCCCAACATAGTTCATAGTCAAATTCATAATAAGAAATACCTATAGATAAATCAACTTGAAAACATGTAGTTTACATAAAAAGGAAGGTTAGGAACCATGGGTGAAAGGATCCAATGGTTGAAACCCACATACCTCAACTTTGGAGATTTTCTTGATAAAGATTTGAATGGGAACTTGAAGCTTGAATGAATTCCTTGTGATTCGAAATGAGTTTGGGACACTTGATTTTGAGTGAAATATTTGGCTAAGTGTTAGAGAGGGTTTTGGGGAATCTCCTGAATGATATGAGGTTGAAAAATGACTAAGTATACGTGTTTTTATGCATAAGAAGGCTTAGGCCCAAGATTCTAAAGCCTTAGGCCGAAATAAGAAAGCTGAAAATAAAATACACTGCTCCGCGATGGCGCACCCTCACTGGAAATTGAAATTTTTTAAAAATAAAATATTTATACGGTTGCTCTAAAATCTGGGTTAGACCCATTCCCCACTTAATTTTTCCCCCTGATCATGAATATAAAGTTAGATTTTTAATATCACGCATGAATTTTGAGATATATGAAAATTACAAATATGGGCATTTTGAAGGCACATTTTGGGGCAATTTTTGAGGCTTTTCATGTGCATTTCAGGTACCATGGCCTCGAAGGCAAAGACGAGTGAGATATAGGCCTTATATTATGAGATGAGCCCCTATAGGATCCGGGCAACTCCGCGGATAGTGGATCATTAGAAGAGCTTGGTCTTTAGCCTGACTCAGATGCCAAACGCCCATAGATATGGGTTGCCACTAGATAAGCCGAGATTCTATAGACTCAGGCTATTATAGTCTGCTCTCCCCAGTCTGAAGAGGGAGGCAACAAGGATAGCAGGTCCATATAAATGACTCTCTCTAGAGAGGAGTCCGAGTCTAAATCCAGTGAGGAGTCTGAGTTAGAGTCTTCAGCAGCACCTTGGGCACCACCCTCACCTCCTAATACTTTATCTTGCTGATGGTGCATCAAAGGCATATAGACTCTCTACCGAGAGGGAATATAGAAGAATAGATGGGGCCAACTAGCTCATTCTATGTTTGGTGTTCCCCAGATCATCACTTCAGGGTTGGATAGTGTCCTAGGCCTCTAGGACACCGTCACCAGATATAAGCTCTTGTGGTTGGCAGGATCGTCAGGGAAGTACTCCCCATCTATGGTTTGTGAGTTCTTCGCATTGTATGCTGCCACAGTTCTCAGTTATCTTCCCAAAGGAAAGAAACACCTCACTCAAGCCTTGTTGACATATATGAGGATAGGGGTGTACCAATGGATATATCAGAGGCCACTATCTGTCACATGCTAATTGACCTAGAATTCCCAACCCCTAGGATGGCAACAGAGTTCGATCAGAGATTAGGTCAGACCCAAGATAAGGCCCTGATGAGAGACCAAGCTCTTAGGGCCTCTTTGATGAGATGGGTTGCTGACCATATTATGGAGCAAGGTGAGGACCCTAAGTGGATATCTACACAGGCAGAACCCATAGTGAAGACCTTCCTCATCTTCACCGGTAAATTTTGGTAGGTTGTGGTGAGATCACGGATCCGGCCCACACTTACAGATAATTATTGAAACTGGACCATGTAGTACTAGTCTCCAGCATCTTGGGTGGTTATGAGATTGATTGGGCCTGCCTCATTGGGCAACAAATACATGAGGTGACCCTGAAGAGGTCCACATCCATCCCCTTTCCCTGCCTGATATATAGACTTTGTATAGAGTTGGGGGTAGAGATACTTCACTATTTGAACTCCTTGATCAAGGTTTAGTAGATGTTAGATGCCAACCTAATAAAGGTTGTTGAGAACTCGGTGGCCCTCCAATGCGCACCACACCCTCTGTTAAGATGCCAGAGATGTTTGTTGTGGTGCCATCGCCTGAGACTCCATTTACTACAACCACTGTGGAGGGGACCCTACAGACAGAGACTGATGTAGAGAGGAGGCCCACTACTACTAACACTACCCCAAAGGCCGTGCCCACACTGACAACAACCTCTGGCCTGGTGTATGTGTCAGCTGTATCTATTCAGGCCATGACATAAAGGCAGACCAACACTGAGTCCCAACTAACTCAATTATTACCACTAGATTTGGTCTTGGGTATGCTAGGCGATCTTAGAGGCAGATGCAGGCGTTTATAGTGGCTACTATTCTTGAGGGATGGACATCCATAGAAAGCTGAATTGACTCTTTTAAGAGGTGAGTACAGTAGAGCCTCAACTCAACACAACCTACAGATATGAGAGCCATTCAGACGGAGATCCAATAGCTTCGATTCGAGATAAGAGCAACACTAGAAGCATCAGTTATGCTCCTACTGACCAATCCCACAGAGGTGGTGGTAGATTTATTTGCTCCAGAGGAGACACCACTCCCTTCCCTCGGGAATAGACCCCGTACAGACGACCTTGAGGTAACAAGATTAGAGGCAGGGTTGATAGAGGAGTGACAGTTTGAGCTCTGCAGGCTACGATCAATAGATGATGATAAGACATGGTGAGCACGTGAGGTAGAGAGAGTGAGGGGTGCTGGACCATCTGGACCTTCTCCTGCTCGTGAGGAGACCACTAGGTAGGTTGAGAGTGGTCAGACTTAGCTAGAGACTAGCTCTTAGGTACCCAGGTATGTTTTTTGACCCCTGTGCTTTATTATTATATTTGGTGCATTGAGGACAATGCAAAGTTTTTCAATAGAGTGTGGGTAGTTATAGGCCTCAGTGTAGTCTGAGTAACCTTGGCCTATAACTATCCCAAAATTTGAATCTGAGGGGTTTTCTTACCTATGTAAATTTTCCCCAAGGATATTTACTTTCTGTTAAATCGACATATTTATGATGTGTAGGTAGTATTATAACATATAATACTGAAGTCTATGGCATTTATTAGTTTTTGTATAAAAAATGATACCCACTAGAAAATTTGTTAGTTAGTCTTAATAGTAACCATACATATTTAATTGTTGATAGTGCTTGTTATGATAAGTGAGGTTGAATGAAACGACCCCAAAAAGTGCCTCGGAATGTTTGAAATTTTAAATTTCATATATCTCAAAATCTGTGTGCGATATTGAAAATTTGACTTCATATTTTTGTTCGGGGGGTCAAAATTAGGGGGAAAAAGGCTTAACCCCAATTTAAGAGCAAACAATTAGTAATTTCATTTTTTTTATAATTTTTCTTATCCAGAATCAATCAGCAACAGTGCCGCGATGCGCAACTGTTGCTAATATGTGTTATTTTGACCTATGCAACAGGTTCGCATTGCGAACCAGACGCGGACCTATATATTTTATTGCTAATAATTTTTATCTCGGTCCAAGACTTTTAAGTCTTGGGCCTAAGTGTTTGCAAATGTGTTTTTACCTATACTTAGCCTTATTTCACCCACATATCATCCTAAATATTCCCGTATACTCAATTAAACACTTAGCCATATTTTGTCACTCCCAAATTCAAGTCCCAAACCATCATCCTAACCTCAGGAGGAGAAATAAGGTAAACGGACTCAAACCACTGATATTTTAGCAGAAAAAATGACGATGACAACATTAAATAACTGAGATAGAAACAAAACAACCTCAACAGCAGGCTATGTTCAAAAGGAAACAACTGTGTCTTAAAGATATGAAACTAGCCCCAAAAGCAAGGCGTAACATGCTAAACTAAGACGGCAAGAAGCAAGTCGAATCACTACAATGAGCCAGAAAAATAAACCAAGAAAAATACGAGTCACGTATTGTTTTAAGGTGACTTAAAGATCTGGTTACAAGTTAGAGTAAAACTGAAATAGAAATGGAAAAGAAGACATCATAGAGTCATGAATTTGAAAACATTTGAACCGAGGGTCAGGCTCGCGTTAGAGACTTAACACTTAGGGCACTGAAATAGTGAAGGATAAGCCATTTAAAGCATTACTTAACTGGGAAAGCTTGAAATCGATTAAGAAAATATAAACATTGAACAAGACAACATGAAACCCACACGTAATACAGACTATTGCCACTTAATAGTAAATCCACAACATCGACTCGCCATGATACAGCAAAAACAGAAAAAACTCCAACAGAATACATCCATCCAACATTACTATTCAACAAGATTAATAAGTGCAAAATCCCGATATTCAAACAGAAATCCCAAACAAATGATCAAATAACCTAAACCAAAAACACAATTCTTCAAAGAAATCGAGTGAAGTGGCTGAAGATATTACCTGTATCGAAGCAGGAACTGAGACGACGAGTCTGAGTGAAAATGCTTGCACCACAACAAGATTCCTACGTGAATTCCTTGACTCCTAAACTCAGATGTCCGGTGTTGAATGCTTTGGGGATCGACAAACTTCCCTTCTTAAAAAAAATAATGAGCTACGAAACAAGACCCTTTCTTGGGTTTTGAATGCTTCTTTGAAAGTAGAAGTCGATTGTGATTTTCTAGGGTTTTCCAGATTATCCTCGGCTGTGATAATTTTTTAGTTTTTAGAGCTTTTCCCTGAGATTCCCAGAATGACCCCCAAATGATCCTTGACAATGGACATATATAGTCCCAAAAATTAGGGCTTCAACAGGAAGAAAAATCAGAGGGTCATTTCAGAAAAATTCGGGGTTGATTTTGAGCTTGAATTTTAAATTGACTACCTCATCCTTTGGGAATCATCCATAAGTACATAACACAGCCATCAATTTCAATTGATGATTATGATATGCACCACATTTTGTTCCAAAATGGACAAGGTATGAATCGAGTGACGGGAATAGGTAAGGGACACATATGTATGGATTAGGGAAGAAACCGTTGAGGGGAATATGGTTTTGGCATTTTCTGGGTTTGTTTTGCTAGTGAAGAAGAAAAATGATGGTGAGGGGGAGAGAGTGGACGTATGCGTGGGGAAAAGAAGAAGGAAGAAGAAGAGAAAGGGTTGGGGCGCGTGAGTTGTGTGTGTATTGTTTGTATATGCTGAAAGGGAAAGGGAATGGGCTGGGTAAGGGCTTAAAGTTGGGCTGGGTTGACTTGATTTGGGCCAAAATTTTGGTCCAAGAAGAAGGCTGAAAATGGGTTCAAGGTGGGGATATTTTGATTTAAGAGTTAGCCATTTCGATTACAATTTCGACCATTTTACGATGAATTAATACAAATTAACTTAAGAGCTTTTAATATTATCAATTTGAAATAATTAAATTAATTTTGAAACAACACTTTTAAAAATAAAAGACATTTATTTAAAATATTTTCCATATTTTGAAAACCACTCATTTCAAAATTGTCAAAATTAAAAGCTCCACAATTAATTCGTAGTGAGGAAGGTAAAAATTGGGTGTCAACAACGATTCATTTTCTACACCATGTTCGTGTAATAAAAGGAAAACTAAGTAAACATCTTGAGATAAGTGACAAAGCTGACAGAGATGAATAGAATGTTGGTCTAGTCCTTTTTTTTTGCTAAAAAAGAGCTGGTAAATGCCATTTCTAACAAATTGTCAAGCAACAACAACAACAACAACAATAACAATAACATACCCAGTGAAATCCCACAAGTAGAGAGGCTATTTCCTGGGAACCCTCATCTCAAAACCCATAAGCAGAAAGAACTAGATATGACAAAAAGGAAAGGGAAGGGAACACAAAGAGCGACTAGTAATGAATAGCACATGTCAATATGTAAATATGATACAACTAACACATATACGACAGATAATGAGAACACATAAAAAGAAAACACGTCCTCCACCTAACCCATGCATCCACCTAAACCTACCAATTAGCCTACTATTCTAATTCGCAACCTCCACTTTCTCCTATCTAGGGTCATGTCCTCTGTGAGATCAAGCTCTGCCATATCATGTCTAATCACCACCCCTCAGTACTTTTTCAGTCTACCTTTTTGCTTCATCCCTCTCAACACTGAATTTGCACTCCAAGTATTTAGTTTTGGCCCTGCTCAATTTGAATTCTTTAGACTCCAAGGCGTGTCTCCAGGCCTCCAACCTGTCATTAACTTTAGTTTGAGTCTCATCAATCAGTACTATGTCATCCGCAAATAACATACACCAAGATACCTCCTCCTGGATAGATTGCGTCAGCTCATCCATCACCAGGGCAACCAAGAAAGGGCTCAACACAAATCCTTGATGGAGTTCCATCTCAATAGGAAAATACTCCGAGTCTCCTCCCACCATTCTTACCCGAGTTTTGGCTCCATCATACATATCCTTAATCACCTTGATATATTT
>DF357816.1:139699-154085 GCA_000787875.1 Solanum virginianum | reverse complement strand
GGCATCTTGGCAGTCTTCATAATAGCATTGAACAGTCTAGTCAACCACTCTATGCCATCCTTGACCATGTTCTTCCAAAAGTCTATCGGAATCTCATCGGAGCCGATCACCCTCCCCCTTTTCATCCTACTAATAGTTCGTCTTACCTCCTCAACTCTGAACCTCTTGCAATAACCAAAATTATGATAGTTTTCGAAGTGTGCCAACTTGCTCAGCTCAATATCTCTATAGCCTTTTTCATTTAAGAGTTTATGAAAGTACACTTGCCACCTAAATTTAATGGAAGTGACATCCACCAGCACCACGCCTCCTCATGCTTGATGCACTTCACTTAGTGTAAGTCACAAGCTTTCCTTTCACTTACTTTAGCGAGCCTATACAATCTCTTGTCCCTACTTTTATCAATTAGCTCCTTATAAAGGTGCTCAAACGCTGCTGACTTAACAATTGCCACCGCCATCTTTACTTCTGACTTGGCCATCTTATAGATTACCTTAAGCCTTTACTTTTCATCTTTATCCCTACACTCTAACCATTCTGTGTATCTAAGTTTCTCAACTTTTCTTCCATCTCGCGAGAAAGGGCAGGAGAAAGGCCTCCCCATCTAATCTTAGGTTTGGCATACAAAACCTTCTTCTTCCAATAAATTGTCAAGCAACAGATCAATAATTTTAGAATGGTTTTCTCCAAGTATCACTATCTGATATAGAACTTACAAGTAGCTGGAAATTGAAATGCATGTAATAGAATATCACATAGTTCATCAAGGGGAACTTGCTGGTACAAGGATTCATATAAAATCCTTAAAGGGTCTTTTTCCTCAGGAGTGTCTTTCTTTTGTCCAGGCAAGTCATAAACTTTCTTTTCCCTCTTCTGCACAACTGTTTCTCCATCTTGGCTCCTTTCTTCTTATCCTCTGCCGCTTTCTTTACACCTATCTTCTTATCTTCTTCCACTTTCTTTACAACCTTTTTTTCAATTTTAATCAAGCTTTTCTTTGATACATGTGAGGGTTCTTCCTTCTTCGACTTAACATTCTTAGGACTCTTTTTTGAAATGGGTTCTTCAAAATCATTTTCTTCTTCTTCTTTCTTCATCTTAGCAATTTTTGGAGGTGAATATTTTAAAGTGCATTATTGTTAGGTTTCTTCTTGCTAATCAGAAGACACCCAATGCTTTCACCATCATTGGAAAAAGAATAAGTCCCGCTCCTATTAATATATTATTTCTTCTTTACCCACTCGTTTTGAGTCTTCAGATGACCTTTTTTAGGATTTAATTTCAAAAATCAGCTGCAAAAATGAAGGGTTTCTCTTGGTTTAGTCCTTTATTTTCTTGTCGAGTAAAAAAATAGAATCAATTTATATGCACCATTATTTTCATCTACATCTTCTATCACTTTCTTATTATCTTCATAGCAAAAAGATGTGATTTATAATATCTTGGTGATTATATCTAGTAATTTTGATATGGCAGGAGTAAGGCCTCCCCATCTAATCTTAGGTTTGGCATACAAAACCTTCTTCTTCTAACAAATTGTCAAGCAACAGATCAATAATTTTAGAATGGTTTTCTCCAAATATCACTATCTGATATAGATCTTACAAGTAGCTGGAAATTGAAATGCATGTAACAGAGTATCACAAAGTTCATCAAGGGGAACTTGCTGGTACAAGGATTCATATAAAATCCTTAAAGGGTCTCTTTCCTCAGGAGTGTCTTTCTTTTGTCCCGGCAAGTCATAAACTTTCTTTTCCCTTTTCTGCACAACTGTTTCACCATCTTGGCTCCTTTCTTCTTATCCTCTTCCTCTTTCTTTACACCTATCTTCTTATCTTCTTCCACTTTCTTTACAACCTTTTTTTTCAGTTTTAATCAAGCTTTTCTTCGATACAGGTGAGGGTTCTTCCTTCTTCGACTTAACATTCTTAGGACTCTTTTTTGAAATAGGTTCTTCAAAATCATTTTCTTCTTCTTCTTTCTTCATCTTAACAATTTTGGGAGGCGAAGATTTTGAAGAGCATTATTGTTAGGTTTCTTCTTGCTGATCAGAAGAGACCCAATGCTTTCACCATCGTTGGAAAAAGAATAAGTCTTGCTCCTATTAACATATTAATTTCTTCTTTACCCACTCCTTTTGAGTCTTCATATGACCTTTTTTAGGATTTAATTTCAAAAATCAGCTGCAAAAATGAAGGGTTTCTCTTGGTTTAGTCCTTTATTTTCTTGTCGAGTAAAAAAAATAGAATCAATTTATATGCACCATTATTTGCATCTACATCTTCTATCACTTTCTCATTATCTTCATAGCAAAAAGATGTGATTTATAATATTTTGGTGATTATATCTAATAATTTTGACTTATTTAGTCTTATTTTTATATAGATTGTGATAGTCATGAGTCAGCAAGAACCTTCAAAAGGAAATAAAAAAGCCAAAAAAAAGACATATGCTAAACCTGGATCATTATCATTCTTGGCAAATAAAAAATGATGGTTATTGACAACAAATGAAATTGTTGAAGCTATACAGTCAGAGAAAGGAAATCTGCTAAAATTGATTGAGGAACAACAACAAGTAGTACCACAACATGAAGCAAATGGACAATCTATAGATGAGAAGACTCTAGAGGAGCAGGCTGCAGAGGATCAAGAGCAAATGAATTCTGTTGCTCCTCCAATAAATGAACAACTAGAAGAACAAGGTAATATATAAGCTTAGAAACTTATGGGATTCATCCATTATTTCTTATTCCTTACATTTTCTTACAGTTGAAGACAATTCCACTAAGAAGACAAGAGGTACAACGCAAATGCCTAAGGTACATGCCCGAAAAGAGCGTAAATTGATTCTTCTAAATGGGAAAAATAAACCTGTTGGTCCTACTGATGAAGTTGTAACAGAGTTAAGTAGCTTCCTAGGCACATTGGCAAGAACTGCAACCCTTTTCCCATTTGATATATTTCACTGGAGGGACATGAGTGCTAAAAATAATTTATGGGATTACACGAAGGTTTGAAATTTTTAATTTTTAATTATTTATAAAAGTATTTAACATTTATTAAGTAACTGAATGACACCAATTGCAGGAGAAATACATTATTCCTGATGCTGCAAAAGGATGGACTTTGACAATAATTCGAGATGCTTGGAGAAGGCATAGAAGACAGTTGAAGTTAAGTATTATGACCCATATGACAATGATGAAGTTCACATGGCAAAGAAACCCGGTCATATTCCAGAACGTCAGTTTAAAGAGCTCCTCAAGTATTGGAAATCTGAGAAATTCAAGGTAAAATGTATTTCAGAATCTCAAATTTGCAGTTTATCATTTCCTTTTACATTCTTGTCTACTATTCTCTTCTCCGTTGTAATAGCATTATAGTATGATCTTTACAAAGACTGTAGTTACTAGATGTCAGTAATAGCATTGAACTTATGTTATGTTGGTATAATGTTCAAGTTTTACTTTTCAATATTACAAAATTGAGAGGATTGACCTTGTCTAATGAAGTCTTTAGCACCCATATACTCTCAGTTAACATTTTTGATTTAAGTTTGTTTGCAGAAAATGTCTGAAACAAATACTAAGAATCGAAAAAAGCTGATGAATCCACACACTGCCGGCAAAAGGAGTTTTGCTTTAGTTCGTAATAAATTGATGTGTTTTTTTATTTGTTATGAAGTCATTACCTATCATTTATGCAATTTTTAATATCTATTTATGTGACTGGAAAAAAGATTAGGAAATTATGTCACAAAAGGAGGTCTTTGTTGCTACAAGAACAAGAAAATCTGGATGTTCACACAAGACCTCGAATGAGAACACAATCAGTAAAATTGTATGAATGTTGATGACTTAAGTTTTTTATTAAGATCATTATTAATTCTAAAGTTTATTTACATGATTGTTTTTGTTGATATGCTTTAATGTTTTAGGCTGAAATGGAGGAAATTGAAAAAGAAATGAGTGTGAATGGTCAGTCTGTTGATGCATTTTCAGTCGTCGTAGGCCCGGAACATCCGGGTCGTCTCAGACTATATAGATTGGGAATTACAAAGGCTAGTTTAAAAAAAAAACTAGCAATTCTGCACCAACTTCAAATGAAACAAATGATGTGGTACAACAAATTGCAAGAAAGGATGCAAAAAATGGAGAAAGAAATAGAGGAACAAAGGAGAACTATGCGACAAGAAGTTATAGCAGATGTTGTTGCACAACTTCAGCGGGCAGGATTAATTGATCCAAGCATACTAGCAACATTATCGGTTCCTTCACTAGCAGAAGCTACACCTAGACAAGTGGTTGATCAAGATTAGTGTGTGTCCATTTCACCTTTTTCTTCTTTTTCTTTTTCTTCTTCTTCTTATTGTTGTTGTTCTTCTTCTGCGGATGTTGCGACTTATCTCTTAATAGGATCTCAAAAATGTTTCTTTCAAATCTTTTCCAGTTTCTCTAATTCAGATTGTGTAATAGTGTAGTGTGATTTCTTATTATGTGTATTATTAGATTTAATTTTGTTTTTATTGGTGTACTCGTATCTTAATTTATTGAAAGTTCTATGTTGACTCTTAGAGACTTGTAGTGCTATTATAAATGTCATATTATTGAGTATAGCCTTTGTTGGCTTTGTTGTTAGCTATTTACTATGACTGTTTTATAAGAATTTAAGATTGAAACCTTGATATTAAAATGAGACACTTTATCGCATCGCATTCAACTTGAATCTCAGCACGTAAGATAGACCAATGTGTTGAAAATTTTACTTTGATTGATTTAACATTTATATCTTTGAAGTAAAAAAATTGTGATTTTTGTCCTCTACACTGATCTGTCTTTGTTCATGGAACACATTATTCTTTATTATCATTAATCTCATACAAGAAAGTCCAAGTAATGATGTAACTTTTATTTTCAATTATTGTTAGCTACAGATTCTTATTCCTGTAGCTTTGTTATTCTTTCTAAGTTTATTCCTAACTTTCATTTTCATTTATTGTTAGCTGCAGATTCTTATTATTGTAGCTTTGTTAATTCTTTTTAAGTTTATTCCTATAGTTTCAAACTGCACAGGATAATGTAGCTTTCCATTGATTCTAGTAATCAACAAGATCCAGTCCTCCTTTAAGAGACATTGGCTTCACCTTCAAATAATTATATTCCAGATGTGTTGGTAATCTGGAGATAAAATGATGGCTAAACTAATGTACATATATCATGGTATGCATATTTTGGCAATTGATGGTTAAATTACAAATCTTGAACTTGTCAGATGAGTAAAGAATTTTTTAATAGCTATTGTGAATCTATTTTTCCTCTCATATTGTAAGTGCATCTGATCCTGCATAGAATTTGTTTGCCTCCCCTACCTATTTTGCTTCCAATTATTGTTTGCTTTTACTCGCGTGGCCTCCTAAGATACATATCCTAATAGTCTTCGATTTTATTCATTTTCTTTATCATTGGTTCAACTTGTTAAGAATATCTACATATATATTTGATTGCTCTGCATAGTGTGATCTAAGGGAAGGTAAGTCTATTGTAGAAACTAGCTTGTTCTGCATAGTGAGCCTCTTGTTGATATGGAATTCCTCTACAGGAGAGATTCTCCTGGAGAATCTCGACTACTTCCCCATTCCAAATTCATGTTAATCTACTTCTGCAGATTATGATTAGATAATGTTGGATTTACTTATGGATTGGTTTATGACTCTTATCAGTGATGACTATAAAGTGTTTAGGATCCACATGTCTCCAGATGGCCAAAACAAATTCTCTCACTGAAAATAGTTCCTGGAGATCAATTATTGATAGTTTTATGTTGCGTGGTGGAGAATATTTGGCATTTAATATATGGTTGGTGTGGAGCATTCAAAATTTTATGAAAAAATTGCTAAATTATTATATTTTCATTATTTATAGATAATGAAATTGAAGGGGATGAAAGCAATACAAAAGATTTGACCTAGGAGATGGATGAGGTTTTTGAAATCGAAGGAGATGAAAGCAATACATTCTAGAAATATTTTATTTTTGAGAACTGAAAGCACCATAGTGTGTTCATCATTTTTGAATGGTAAAGAACTTATGTATATTTGGTTTTATCGATACTAATTACCTAACCATCGGTAAATCTTCATGAATTTTAATTTTTGTAATGAATAGTTATTTTTGTGATCAATTTTTATGTTATATAAAATTATTGCAATAGTTCTATCATATCCATGAAATTGGACCAGTGTATAGAGTAGAAATAGATATATCAGTTGCAGTAGGCTAATTATTTGTTGCAATAGCTTAATAATAATTGTAGCAACAGGTAAAAAGTCGTAGCACTTCCATATAGTAACTGTAGCAATATTAATGTTGTAGCAACAATATTGCGATTGAACTGTTGCATTACTAATTAAAAACCATTGCAATAGACTGGAATGGTTATTGAATAGAAAGGAAACCATTGCAATAGTTTAGAAATAATTGTAGCATAAAGTTCTATTGCTACGGTTAATAACCGTCTCAATATAAACCCAACTGACGACAATTCTCTAAAATTGAAAAACCGTCATAATAGGGTCATCAATTGCTACGGTCTAGTATAGGAGCAGATATAATAGGACCCCTATCAACATCGACTACCTCGGGCTGCTGGGGTCTCTCCTCAATAGTAGCAGTAACACTAGTAGTGGTGCTAATCGTCAAACCCTCAGGTTGTGGCTGTGGGGCAAACACCTTTGGCATAGAAGGAGGCCGTGCCGGCTTACATAACTGTGGCCACAAGTCTACAGCAACGGGGTTTTTGCCTAAGCAATGTTTTTCAAACCGTGGTAGTATGTCATATTTCTAGTAGTGACTTCAGTTTGCTTTATAAGCTCAATAAAGGACATCTTTTCTTTTTCTTGCACCCGATACATGATTTTTTACTTTTGCTCCTCATTCCTAACTCACCATCTTATTTTTGTGATTTTACCCTTACACCAGCCACCCTCAACTTAGGCTTTTAGCCTGTATTGAAGTACACAATATCTATCCCCCGAACCAGGACCACTTTTGGTAGTCACCCTCAACTTAGGCTTTTAGCCTGTATTGAAGTACACAATATCTATCCCCCGAACCAGGACCACTTTTGGTAGTCACCCTCAACTTAGGCTTTTTGCCTCAGTCAAGGTTCACAATGCTCAAGGAAAGACCAGGGCCAATTTTAATCTGCTATGAGTCGGGCCCAGTCACCCTCAACTTAGGCTTTTTGCCTCAGTCAAGGTTCACAATGCTCAAGGAAAGACCAGGGCCAATTTTAAGATTTTGCACCAGACAAGGTTTGGTTAGTTAGGTGTTTTAGAAAAAATTGGTACATGTAAGACTCAAATATTTGGAACAAGGGATAAAACTTCATTTGTTGGTCATTCTAAGCTAAAGTGGACTAATTAAAGAACAAAGACCTAAGATCCCTTCCTACTCCATTTAACTACAATCTTGCTTAGTGTAACAGAGCAAGTTCTGAATTAGCATAAAATACATGAATCTGGCAAAATAAGCTCACAGTCACATGAAATTGCACATATTATCAACAAGAAACTCATAGATCATGCTTTGTATCTCAAATTACCCTCACTTATCAGAACAGATATTGCCAAACACTTAAACATGCATGGTTGCCATCAAACTACTAATCAAAAAATTTTAGTGGGTACCATTTTTTAAAAACAAAACATAAAAACATGATATATATGATAAGTTATAGTACTATGGTACAAATATTTTGAGATGAGGGTTCCCACGAAACAACTTCTCTACTTTTATGAGGTAGTGGTAAGGTCTGCATACATTCTACCCTCCTCAGACCCCACTTATGGGATTTCACTGGGTATGTAGTTGTTGTTGTTACTATGGTACAAATATTATCTAAACATCCTAGACGTGCCGGTTTGACAGAAATAAAATAACCACTAGGAAAAAGAACACAGGCAAGAAAACCTAGGGATCAAAATTTAGGGTAGTTATGGACCAAGCCTTAGACTTCACTAAGGCCCATAACTACCTATACCCCATCCAAAAAGATGTGCATTGTTCCCAATGCACAAAATCAAGCAAAAACAAAATATGAGGGGTCAAAAACATACCTGGGCACCTACGCGCCAATCTGTGGCTAAGTCTAGCCACCCTCTCCCTACTGGGTAGTCTCCTTAGCTGTAGTACTCTATCTGGAGAGGCCAATACTCCTCGCCCTATCGTGCTCGCGAGATAGCCTCATCTCATCGTTGTGCCTTGATATCCTCAAGGCTAACTCGAGATTCTCCTCCTCATCCTCTGAGAGGTTTACATGTATATTTCTCTTTTTTAGCTCATCCCTCTCTAGGGGTTTCTTCTCATGGGAAGTTTGTGTAGGCTCCTCGGAGGCAAATGAATCAAATAGCGGTGTTGGAGATGTCGTCTCTGGTAGTGTAACTGGCGCCGTAAGTGATGATGTCATGTTAGCCCTAAGTTTCTCGATCTCTGATTGGACGACTGACAAATCTAAAGGCTGAGCCTCAGCTAACTTCTTCTGCACCCGCTCCTCAAAGGTATCGATGTGGGCATTCTCTACAGAAACACGCTCCTGAATAATGGAAATAGTGAATGCCTAAGCTGCTGAATAAGCTGAGACAACTAGGCCTCAGCATATGATAATCGCTGCGCCATGGCCTAGATAGAAGCGACGGACACATGGACCATGCCCGTTGTAGAAGGCTATGTAGTAGTGGCCTCTAGTATAGGAGCAGATATAATAGGACCCCTATCAACATCGACTACCTCGGGCTGCTGGGGTCTCTCCTCAATAGTAGCAGTAACACTAGTAGTGGTGCTAATCGTCAAACCCTCAGGTTGTGGCTGTGGGGCAAACACCTTTGGCATAGAAGGAGGCCGTGCCCTTTGAAGTGCCACTGAGTTCTCATCAGCCTTTATCAGGCTGGGCTTTAAGGTTTGCTGGGCCTCAACTAGCTAGTCCAGCTGATGCAAGATCTCCACCAGAGACTCCATACAGAGTCTGTAGATCAAAATCAAAAATGGGATAGAGGTGGCCCTCTTTAGTGCTAACTCATGTATCTACTCTGCTATGAGTCGGGCCCAATATATGTCGTAGGCAGCCAAGATGCTGGCAACTAATACCGTATGCTCCGATGTAAGTGTGTTATCTGCCAAGGTCAGCCAGATGTGTGATCTAACCATAGCTCACCAAAACTTGTCGGGGAAAGAGAGTGAAACCTTAACGATTGGCTTTATGTGGGTGGTGACCTAAGTAGGCACCAGACCCTGCTCCGCAATGTAACCGGTCACCCATCTCAAAAAGGAGGTCCTATGTACTGGATCCTTCATAATTAATGAATTTCTGGCCTACCCCAACCTGTGGTCAAACTCTGCTGTAGATCTGGGGGCACCGCCAACCTCTCACCCGTAGCTCTGTCAGTCTGGGCTATGTGAGATGCCTCTTCCCTTTGGGAAGATGCGCTGCATCGTGGCTGCATAAGATGCATAAAATTCCTATATCAGAATTGGGAAGTATCGTCCAAGTGACTCCGTCAGCCATGTGAGCCCATAACATATCATCGTGTCCTTTAGACCTGCACACATCTAAGTCTATCATCTATGACCTTGGACTCCTCATATATGGAACGGGTCAGCTTACTCCACTCCTTGGGCTGTGTGCCCTCCAAGAATATAGCCTCCATACCCTTGACGCACCATCAGTGAGTAATAACATCTAGTGCTGATAAAAAAGATGGTGTAACAGAGGACTCGACATCTCTTTTGTCCTTGGAGCCCTCCTCAGAGCTGGACTTCTCTCTAGATCTAGTCATCTGGGGCATGCTACTCCCAGTCTCCTCACTACCTTCCTTTTCAGATTAGGAAGGACAATCAGCCTGACCCTAAGTACACGCAACTCTGGCTGCTGCTGCTCTGGTCTGTGGTACCTCAGCCTCAAGGTCTGATAAGACATCGTGGATCTTTAGTGACCCACTCAGCTGAGGGGTCCGCTTATTATCAATAGGATTATCTATGAGCTTTGTCCTGAAGGTCTCAATCTTTGAACGATTTTCTTTCAGGGCCATAGTATCTAAGAAATAAACATAAGTGAACCATAATTAGCCCTAAGAATCAAGAAATAAAAAGCAGAAACTTAATTAAATCAGTTGCAGAAGGGCTTTACGAGAGGCCCTTTAGTAGTCGTAGTGAGAATAACGAGTCATAAAGTGCTCTCGTAGACTGGTCCTTTAGAATAATAATGGACACTAGAAAATTGTATGAGCCGTAGGTACAACTCACAAATTAGTTTACCAGTCGTAAACTGAGTTTGTATAAAATTCTAGAGAGTAATTGAAATATAGGCAGGGATCTACGGGACCTATCTACAAGTTGTAAAGTGATCTACGACTCATAGAAGATCTCATCTTATGAATACTTAGATCATCAAGTGTCTGGAATTTCCTACGAGGGGCAATTATGAATCGTAGATTCATCTACGAGTCGTAAAATACTCTCGTGAACAAGAAATCTCAGTTACTTGATTTTTCTAAGTCCATCACATAGACCCTAAGAACATATTTAACACATAAATCTACCAGTATCGAAGCAAGAATACAAGTACCCAATCATGATAAGCACATAACAACCAATACCCATGATAATTTCAATATAAAAACACCCCATCGAGAACAATTTAGCGGTATCCTATTATTTCAATTCACTATTTCTTTCAAACGATCATGTACCTATAGTGTCACCCACCAATTCACAAGCAACAATCACTCAATGACATTCAAGCACACTTGGGGAATAATTCAATAGGCACAACAATTATCAATCCCGAAGCCAAATATACCCAATTTCCGAAATCCATTAAGCAATTCAATCAAGGGCAACCCTAATTTCACATTCACAATTCACCTTCACCAAGAATTTCATGGTTAAACATCAAACTCACCACCATTATCAATCACACAATTAAGAACAAAGCAAATTTAAAGGTTAAAAGTAAACCAAGAACTTACCAATAATAGTGATGAACTTGAAGAATAGAGAAGGTGAAGATTCACAAAACCCTTAGTGTAGCCGAAAAACTTGCCAGAAAAGAGGCACTGGTGATCGAATATTGATTGGAATTTAGAAGGGAAAGGGAAAGATTGGGGAATTTCGATCAATTAGGTCAAAAGTAGGTCAAAATAATTTGACCCCTCTTTTGTACCTTTACCAGGTCAACTGTTAAAATTACTAAGCTTGGGTCTACGAAACTCCGACTATGAGTCGTAGATGGATATACGACTCGTAAGTCATGGTCTTATAGAACCCACAACACTTAGAAAAATTTTAGAAACTTACCTAAGTTCCACGAACCCTATTCACGACTCATAATTTGATCTATGAGTCATAAAGTTGACACGTGGGTGGAGTGTACAATTATCCTGCTCACTAGAAATACTTACGAGATGGTGTTATGAGTCGTAAAGTGCAATACAAATAGTAAGCCCAGTCGTAGAAACTGAACCTGATGCTTTTCTCAGCCAATTTGCTCACTTAGTCCTATACTTGCATACTCTTCATAAAATACACAATTACCCAAAATACAACCAACTCATTTCAGAAATAGCAATCAAAACACAATAAAACAACTAAATATGAATCCAAAAACTAAAAAAATGAACCTATAACTATGCAACAGCATTAAAAACCTTGGGTTGCCTCCTAAGTAGCTCCTGATTTATTATTGCGTTACGACTTAGGCAAATTGGCTGTTAGGCTTCACCAATTGCCCAAACCTCACTCTTGAGCTCACTGGATGCTTCATGGCCCGACGAATGTCAAAGACAGCTTCTTCATTATTCAATCTAAACCTGAGTGGCCAGCTTCCATATCCACTAGAGCTCGTCCCATGGCTAGGAGTAGTCTTCCCAAGATGATTAGAACTTCAAAATCAACCTCACAGTCTAGAATCACAAAATCTGCAGGGAATATGAGTTTTTCAACCTTTACCAACATATCATAGAGTATCTGCATAGGTTTCTTCACTGTTCTATCCACCATCAACAACCACATGTTAGTAGAGGTAGGGGCTCCCAATCCAACTTCTTGTATACTGCAAGAGACATCAAATTGATACTAGCACCCAAATCACATAGTGCCCTTGTGACCATATTACCTATAGTGCAAGGTATGGTGAAAGCACCTAGGTCTTTACGCTTTTGAGCCAAGGACTTAATAGTGATGACACTGCAATGTTGAAGCTCTTGAGAAAACTCCAGATTCATAGTGCGCTTCATAGTAACCAAATCCTTCATATACCCGGGACCACCGGGTAGCTCATCAGGAAAGACATCAAGAAACTCATTAACCACCTGAACCGACTCAATAGGAAGGAATTTGGACTCAACATCTCCAACCTCACAAGATGATAGAGATAACCCTTAGAAATAAACTTTTGGGCTTGAAGGCAAGAAATGAATCTGCCCTTGACCAGCATATCACAACTTTCCCACTCAAGGATGGGTTTATTAGGGAATTGCAATTTAACTCTACGGGTTCTACAATCAATAGAAGCATAGTAAGCCATGCAACCAATCCATCACAGAAATGACATCAAAATCCACCATATCTATCTCAACAAAATCACAAGGCGAGATTTTATGCAAAATGAACACAAGAAAATTTCTATAGACTCTTTTAGCAACAATGGACTCACCAACGGGGGTTGACACTTTATAAGGATCATATAGTAATTTGGGACTAATATGAAGCTTTTTGGCAACAAAAGGAGAAATAAAAAAAAGAGTGGCACCTGGGTCTATCAATGTATACACATCAAAATTAAAAACATTTAACATATCGATGATGACATCGAGCACCTCATCCACTCCTTGTCTCCCTTGAAGAGCATAGAATCTATTTTGCCTTGAAGCACCCCCTTGTTGGCCTCCTCTTCCCTTTGGACCCACATTTCCACCTTGGCCTTGTGGACGACCATCTCTACCTTTGTTTTGATCATGAGGACAATTAATCACCTTATGACCCACTTCACCATAACCATAGCAAGCATTAAAGTTCTTCAAACATGGATCATTATGGTTCCCACCACACCTTTGGCACATTAGGTTAGGCACCATACCACCACCTTAGAATCACATGGGCCATTATGGCTCCTACCACATCTTTGACATATAGGGTTAGGCACCCCACTACCACCACCTTAGAATCTTGGATTGTCATTAGCAAACCTTCTATTAGGAGCATTGGAAGACCCTTGGCCTTGGAACTTATGGCCTTGAGGAAACCGGCCAACCTTGGGACCTTAGGAACCACCTTAAAAATGAGCCCTCTTTGACTCACCACTTCTTTTTTCTAAGCTTTTCCCCCTCTAGTTTTTTGGTATATATCATGAGGTAAGACAAATTCATACTACCTATTAGCATGGAGATACAACACTCCTCATTAACCAAGTTGGACACACCCGACACAAATTTGTTAATCCTTGATCTCGGCTGGTCAACCAATTGTCCATTGTGTAAACCAAATTTGAGCCACCCCTTTGAGTTGGTAGGCTGCCAACATTCCCTTTTCCTCTAAATTGACCCCCATGATGGATAGCAACTTGTACAACCCATCGATGAACTATTGGGGATCTTCTTCTGGTTTGGATCCATGGAACTCCAGTGGGTTCATTCTAGTGAAAACCCTTACCCTAGAAGCCAGAGTGGGAGCATGAGAGGCTTGGACCCCTTTGTGAATTTGGTTGGTCATAGCACGAGCCAACATCGTAGTAGCATCCCAGAACTCATCTTGGGCTACCCCTACACCTTGAGGAGCTTGAGGAGCGGGAGAGGCCAGTTGCTTCTCGAGTGTATGGGCTCTCCTTAGTCTCCCTCTAGGAATCGGCATGATCTAGAATTGCAAAGAGCATTCGTTAGGGGAAAAACCTTACACTCACATCTAAAGCATGATATAGACCATGAAGAAGTGAAACATTTCCTAAAACATCTAATAACCTCTCATTCATAGTTGTGGTGCACTTCACAACATGAATAAGACTCTAATTGACGTGGTGTGTTGGATTCTGAGGATCATTAGAAACCTAGTGCTCTGATACCAAGTTTGTCATGAGCCAAGCCTAGGGCCTAGACGTGACATGGCGAATGGGAACTCGAAGGATCCCAAACAAGCCTCTTAGCATATCAATCACACATCCTTAGTCGCAAAAGAAAAGTAAACAACAACAAGAGATAAAATAAAAAGGGAAGCGGGACTAAGGAAAATCTTTGATAATCATAGAACATTCAAGAGTCAAGCGCAAAGCATAAAACATCAAATGTTCTAACAACACCTCTAACATAGATAGGTATGGAGGCCAAGATACTTTCTGTG
>DF357816.1:113839-129614 GCA_000787875.1 Solanum virginianum | reverse complement strand
TTGCTTCCATGACCAAGGATGTGTAATGATATGCTAAGAGGCTTGTTTGGGTTTCCTTCGAGTTCCCCATTTGCCGATCATGCCTAGGCCCTAGGCTTGGTCGTGACATCGGGCATACCAACTCTCCTTAGTCTTCCTATTGGAATCAGCTTAATCTAGAATAGAAAAGAGCATTCGTTAAGGCAGAAGCCTTACACTCACATCTAAAGCACGATATAGACCATGAAGAAGTGAAACATTTCCTAAAACGTCTCATAGCCTCTCATTCATAGTTGTGGCATGCTTCACAACCATAAATAAGACTCTAATCGATGTGATGTGTTGGATATCGAGGACCATTACCAACCTAGTGCTCTGATACCAAGTTTGTCATGATCCAAGCTAGGGCCTAGACGTGACATGACGAATGGGAACCCGAAGGATCCCAAACAAGTCTCTTAGCATATCAATAACACATCCTTGGTCACAGAAACAAAGTAAATAATAACAAGAGATAAAATGAAAAGGGAACAGGGACAAAAAAAAGTCTTTGATAATCATAAAACATTCAAGAGTCAATCTCAAAGCATAAATCCATCAAATGTTGCAATAAAACCTCTAACATAGATTGGAGTAGGGGATAAGACACTTTCTGAGCTCACTCTCATAATAATAAGTGTTGCTCGGGTAACCTATCGAGGAGTTGGTACCTTGGTCGCGTACCTCAGGAGGTGGTTGGCCAGGTAACCTTGTTAAGGGTTGGTACCCATCAACCTTGATGGAGGGTTTGTACTTTGTCAACCTCGATGGGGGGAATTTGCTTCAATGTATCGTACTAGCCACGTGGAGGCTTATCAAGAGGTGCTCAGGTCCTTACATGATTCAGGTCCCTACATGGTAACATCATGTAGGCATAGAGTATGCTTTAGTACATTTGAATGTACTAAGTATGTAGGATGCAATGCAATAAGACAAAAGCTAACATAGTTGAAATGCATAATCATAAGTAATAGATAGGCATAATATCAATATGGCATGCATGATCAATGCTAGAAGTAAAACATGCTTGTAAATCATATAACTTGCAAAATATATATTACATGTGTGGAAGAGACCATAACCAACATAGACCAAGCGAACTACTACATGGAATCTAAGGCATGTCTTCCTCTTGAAAGGTAATTGAGGTATCGACCCCTCAATAAGGTGATTGGGCATATCACCCCCAAGGTGGTCGAGGTATCCACCACTCAACATGGTGATTGGTCATGTGTCCCCCTAACAAGGTGATCGAGGTATCCACCCCCAACTTGGTGATTGGGTATGTCACCCCTGACAAGCTAATTGAGGCATGTCACCCCCTCAAAAAGGTGATGGGAATTGGTACGACCCAAGCCTAGGGCCTCGACGTGACACGTTCCTCTAAGCAAGCCCCTGAGAACATCATTAAACATCCTTGGTCGCGAAAGAAATAAAATAGCAAAAAAAGAGTAGAAATAGGGATAACCGAGGCTAAGGGACATCATTCATATCATTACAACAAGAGTCAAGAGAGAGTCTGAAACGATCCCAAAAAGTGCTCGAAAATATGCCTCAAAAGTGCCCGAAATCGTAATTTCCATATATCACAAAATCTGTGTGTGATATCAAAAATCTGACCTTATGTTCTCATTCAGGGTGTCAAAATCAGGGAAAAAAGGTTTAACTCCAATTTTAGAGCAAACAATTCACAATTTCAAATTTCAAAGTGACGATTTCCAAAATGGTATTCGCGTTTGGGGTGCAACGAGCCCTAGTATATATTGCTGTCCAGTTTTTCAGTTCAATCCAAGACTTTTAAGTCTTGGGCCTAGGCCTTTCCACATAAGAAAATATATATACTTAGCCATTTTTCACCCTCATATCATTCAAAACATTCCCCAATACTTACTCAAACACTCNNNNAAAATCTGGTAGGTTCCATGATGGCCCAGAAAATATATATACTTAGCCATTTTTCACCCTCATATCATTCAAAACATTCCCCAATACTTACTCAAACACTTAGTCTTATATTTCTCTCAAAATTAAAGTCTCAAAACCCTCTAAGGATCTAAGGATTTCCTCACTAGCTTTAAGTCTCCATCTCCAATCTTCATCAAGATCACCTCCAAAGCTAAGGTATGAGGGTTTCTTTCATGGGTTCCTTTCACCCATGATGCCCAAGCTTTCTTTTCTTAAAATTATATGATTTAGAGTTGATTTACTCATGGATCTTATTTATTATAAAAATCATTACATATTATGTTGGGGTTTGTGAAATTATGACTGTTTTACTGTGTTTGGGGCTATGAATCTAAGATATATGGTGAGGATTGATAAAGGATTTTGATGTATATTGTTCGAGGGTATTACAAAGTATCTACTGATGACTTTACACTGATTTTTCTAGCATGATTTCACTCTTGAATTGCATGATTTTATACTAGCATCACACATCCTCTAAGTGTTTAATAAAATGCCTGGCTATGGATTCATGAAGAATTGAAGGTCCAATATATATCTTATGGGGTAAATGACTATATGATGATGAAATAATGGTGATATGATGATGGAAAATGAATGGATATATATGAGGATGAAATAAGTGTATATATATAGATATATGATATTATCTCTATATAGTGTTGGGGTTGACCAAGCCTAGCTCAGAAGGTTGTAGGCTCGGGTAACCTATCGAGGAGTTGGTACCTTGGTCGCGTACCTCAGGAGGTGGTTGGCCAGGTAACCTTGTTAAGGGTTGGTACCCATCAACCTTGATGGAGGGTTTGTACTTTGTCAACCTCGATGGGGGGTTTGTACTTCATCAATAACGGTGGGGGGTTTGTACTCTATCAACCTCTGAAAGGGGTTCGTACCTCATGCGCCTACACAAGGGGGTGGTAGGCCTTAGTTTGCAATATAATGGTCACTCCTTACATTCGTATTATGTTTTTAATAAGCATGGTTTTAATTCAAGCATCATTCATACACGTCATATTGTTAGTATGCTATTCATTGCTTATGACTATACATTTTGCTTATAATGCCTATCTATTATTGCATTGCATCTCATATAATTAGTACACTTAAACATTCCAATGCATACTCTAGGCCTAGATGATATCACCACGTAGGAACTGGAGCTCCCATTGATTCTCCTCGTGGATAAACAAATTATTCAAGTTAGCTTATTGTGAGTCCTCAAGTTCGGGGATGATATCTATCTTCTCTCAAGCTTATGTTTAGACTGTGTCTTGTCTATTTGGATTGCCTATTGTTGTTATCATAAGGGCGAGCTTGGTTGCTTGTCTTGGCCCCTGTTCTTATCTATGTAGTAGAGGTATTGTTGGACATGATATGTATCTATACTACAAGCTTTGATACCCTTTTTTCTTGATGTTTATGGTATGGAAGTTGACCCTTAGTCCTATTTCCTCTTTTTTACATTTATGTCTTATTCTCATTTTATTTGCTTCTGCGAACAAGGATGTGTAATGATATGCTATGAGGCATGTTTGGGGTTCCTTCGGATTTCCATTCGCCAGTCACAAATAGGCCCTAGGCTTGGGTTGTGACAAAGGCGGTATCAGAGAGCTAGGTATTTAGATCCTTAGAGTTCAACACACCATATCGATTAGAGTTTTATTCATGGTTGTGAAGTGCACCATGACTATGAATGGGAGTCTATGAGGCATTCTAGGAAATGTTTCACTTTTTCATGATCTATGTCATACGATAGAGATAGCTCCCCTAGGCTTATAGCCAATCGCTAACTATTACATTACATGATATGTCTTAAGCTACTTAGGACAGTGATATGACGAAGGCAGAGGTTCACAATGCTTTATGGGTTTTGGCTAAAGCAGCAAAAAGGTTGGCAACTCTCCTCGATCAACAAGTGAATGCTTCTAAGACTCCAATTGATAAGTGGAGAGGCGATGAGGCGAAGAATGCCCGTATTGAAGGAAAGTTCCAAAGTCTTAAAGATAAAGGTAGTGTGGTGCCTTATACTAGTTGCCCAAAATCTGGTAGGTTCCATGATGGCCCATGCTTTGAGAGGTACCATTACTTATTATGGTTGTGAAGAGTTAGGTCATAAGGTGAAGGATTGCCCTCGTAAATACAATAAGAGTGAAGGAGTTATTTATAACGGGATAAGGTGCCCGATGTTACTACCGTTATGTTGAAATTTATTTTGGGTTTGATGTGTTTGCATTAAGGGGCCCGTTGTGCCACCATTTCTTTCATTATTCTTTGGTTGCTAGTGGGTTTTATGTGTGTCCTGAACTCTCTTTGGTGTCTATCTCATTGGTGAGCCTATTATTATTTAAAAGTTCATAGGTGTTCTTTCGTGTTTATGTTGTATTAGGTCTTGCCTTATAACTTGTTGGGTTAGTGTGGTGGATTTTGATGCTATGCTTGGGATGGATTAGTTGTATTAGTGTTGAGTTCCCATTGAATGTAGGGCCTATAGTGTCATATTCTGATTCCCTTTTAAATCAATCCTTGAGTGAGGACTTGTAAGGTGGATGCGAAAGGGTAAGCACATTTCTTATCTTAAGGTGTAATCGATCTCTAAGGGTTGTCCCTATGTTGTTATTGTATAGGGTCTTGTCTTGTGATTTTGGTTAAACTTAGTATATTGGGTTGGAGGTCTTGAGGTGGTTTGACTACTTGCATGTTGTGGCTCTTTTGATTGTAGAACCCGTTAGGTTATAATATGAGGGTTAAGAATGGTCGATCTATATGGTTAACTACGATGGGTTAGTCACTTCTCTAAGCTTGATCTTTGGTTCAGGTTTTGTTCCCAAGTGATGATGAGGATAAATGATATCCCTAAGTGTTTTTTCGAATTAGGAGTGAGCCTTTTAAGTATGTTGGAGTTATTTTATTAGCTTATGCGCCGGCTATGTTTATGGGTTCCATGAATAGGGTCTTTAGTCCATACCTTGTTATGCTTGTGGTGGTCTCTAGTGATGATGAATAGATTTATTTAGAGCTTGTGAACTATTTGGGGGGGGGGTAGTGTTGCAAATCATGGGGTAAGAGGAGTTGTATGCTAAGTATGTGAAGTGTGAAATATGGTTATAGGAGGTTACCTCCCTAGGTCATGTGGCGTCCGAGGATGGTATTAAGATTGATCCTAAGGAGATATATGTGATTAGAAATTGACCTAGACCTTTGACTCCTTTAGACATTAGGAGTTTCTTGGACTTAGTGGGTTACCACTGGAGGTTTTTTGAATGGGTTCTCTTCTATTGCTTCTCCCATGACTAAGTTGACCAAAAGGAAGGATAAGTTATCTCCGCTCCTATCTTGTCCTCACCGAATGGGGTGGAAGGGTTTGTTGTGTATTGCCGCCTGTATTGGTTTATGTTGTGTGTTGATGCAAGGTGATTAGGTGGAAGTCTATCCCTTTAGATAATTTGATATGCATGAGAAGGATTGTCTTATCTATGACCTTAAGTTGGCCGCCGGGGCTTTTGCTTTTAAAATTTGACGTCATTGGTTGTATGGGGTACATGTTGGTGTGGTTACCATTCACTAGGGTTTCTAATATGTGTTCACCTAAGGGATCTTATCTCGAGACAAAGAAGGTGGTTAGAACTTCTTAAGGATTATGATATGAGTGTGCATTATCATTTCGGTAAGACTAGTGTTATGGTGGATCCTTTGAATAGGGTGCCTATGGTTAGCCTAGTTGATGTTGGTGGTGGTGCTGAAGAGGTGGCTAGGGAGGTACATCGGTTGTCTAGGTTGGGGGTTAGTTCGAAAGAGGTTGATAATGGTGGTGTTATTTTTGTCGATGGTTCTAAATCTTCATTGGTTGATGAGGTAAGAGCAAAGCAAGGTCTTGATCTCTCCTTGTTAGAATTGGTGGCCTTGGTGAAAGAGGGCAAGGCGGAGGTTTTCTCCCAAGGGAGAGATGGTGCCCTTAGGTACCAAGGTAGGTTGTGTGTACCTTGTGTTGATGGCTTGATAGGAAGGATCCTTGATGAAGCCCATCATTCTTCTTATTCTATTCCCCAGTTCTACCAAGTGTATAGAGATTGAGAGATGTGTGTTGGTAGGGAGGCATGAAGAAGGGCATTGCCAAATTTGTTTTCAGTTGTCATAGTTATCAATAAGTCAAAGCCATGCATCAAAAGCTGGGTAGACTAACCCAAGACATAAAGATCACTACTTAGAAGTAAAAGGAAATTAATATGGATTTTATGGTTAGATTACCCAAGATTAAAAAGGTTTTGATTCCATTTGGGTCGTGACAACATTGGTTCACTTTTTACTGTCTAAGACTATTTATGGTGCCGAAGAGTATACTAAATTGTACAATCATGAGCTGGTGAGATCACTTGAGGATATGCTTAGGGGTTGTGTATTGGAGTTCAAGAGTAGTTGGGATGATCATTTTCCATTGATTGAGTTTGCCTACAACAATAGCTACTATTCTACCATTTGCATGGTCCCTTTGAGGCTCTTTATGGTAGACGATGTAAATCACCGGTTGGGTGGTTTGATGTGGGAAAAAATGGCTTTCTTGGGTCCATAACTGCTTATGGGTGCTACGGAGAAGGAAAGATTGGTTAACCAAAGGCTAGAAATGGCCCAAAGTCATCAAAAATCCCAAACAGATGTGAGGAGGGGAGATCTAGAATTCAAAGTTAGTGATTGGGGGTAATCGAAAGATTCACTCATGAAAGGTGTGGTTCGTCTTGGTAAGGAGGGAATTGAGTTCATGGTTTGGGAGCCTTCATAGTGTTGAGGAAGATTAGTAAGGTTGAATAGGAATGCGAATTGCCTTGGATAAGGATATGGTTCGTCCGGTTCTTCATATTTCTAGGTTGAGGTAGTGTGTTGGTGGTTCAAGTGTTATAGGACTCCTTGAGGTTGTGGATATTATGGGGGATGCGTTGACATATGAAGAGGTACGATGGAGAAGTTGGGTGGATATGAGTAATGGTTGATTTGTGAGGGTATAGTGTTTGTCAAGGTCCACTGGGAGAATTGTCTAGTCAATAGTATCTCTCGGGGTGCCGGAGTGGGCGTGGAGGAGCAATATTTGTACCGCTTTCATTCTATTCAAGATTATGATAACACGTCAAGTCCTTTTATGATTCTAAGTCTTATGTTTCAGCCCCTATGTCATTGCATATGTTCATATTTAAATTGACAAGTTATGATGATTTTACACTTATGATGAAGTTTTTAAAATGATGTTTAAGTGAATTATTGCATCTCCATGTGGACTAAATTTTTTATGTTTGTGCATCTCATATACGTCTCATTGACATTTGGGGACGAATGTTCCTAAGGGGGAGATATTGAAATGACCCTAAAAAGTGCCCAAAAATATGCCTAAAAAATGCCTAGAATAATAATTTTCATATATCTCAAAATCTGTGCGTGATATTGAAAATCCAACATCATATTCTTGTTCAGGGGTTCAAAATTAGGGGGACAAGGGTCTAACCCCGATTTTAGAGCAAACGAATCAAAATTTCAAAGTGACGATTTCCAAAATGGTATCCGCATTTGGGGCGCGATGCGCCCAATATATTTTGCTGTCCAGTATTTCAGTTCAGTCCAGGACTTTTTAAGTCTTGGGCCTAGGCCTTCCCACATAAGAAAATACCTATACTTAGCCATTTTTCACCCTCATATCATTCAAAACCTTTTCCAATACTTACTCAAATACTTGGTCTTATATTTCTCTCAAAATTGAAATCTCAAAACGCTCTCTGGATCTAAGGATTTCCTTTTCTTAAAAATTGCACGACTTAGAGTTGATTTACTAATGGGTCTTATTTATTATGAAAATCACTGCACACTATGTTGGAGTTTGTGAAATTGTGACTATTTTACTATGTTTAGGGCCATGAATCTTGAGGATTGATGAAGTGGTCTTGATGTATATTGTTTGAGGGTGTTACCAAGTATCTCTTGATGACTTTACACTGATTTTTCTAGCATGATTTCACTCTTGAATTACATGGTTTTACACTAGCTTTACACACCCTCTAAGTGTTTGATAAAATATCCGATTATGGATTCTTGAGGAATTGAATGTCTAATGTATGTCTTATGGGGTGAATGACTATATGATGATAAAATGATCATGAAACAATGATGAAATGATGATGTTATGATGATGGAAAAGGAATGGATGTGTATGATAATGAAAGGAGTGTGTATTTATATATGTATATGTATATATATATGATGTTATCTCTAAATAGTGTTGGGAATAACCAAGCCTAGCTCGGGGGGTTGTAGGCTCGGGTAAACTATTGAGGGGTAGGTACTTTGGTTACCTATCTCAGGTGGTGGTAGGCTTGGGTAACCTTGTTGGGGGTTGGTACCCATTAACCTTGATGGGTGGTTTGTACTCTGTCAACCTTGGTGGGGGGTTTGTACTTCATCAACCTCGGTGGGGGGCTTGTACTCTATCAACCTCATGAAGGGGTTTGTACCTTATACGCCTATTCAAGGGGGTGGTACGCCTTGGTTTGCACTATAATGTTCACTCTTTACACTCGTATTATGTTCTATATAAGCATGATTTTACTTCAAGCATCATTCATACTCGTTAATGGTCACTCCTTACACTCATAGTATGTTCTATATAAGCATGGTTTTACTTCAAGCATCATTCATACATGTCATATTGTTAGTATGTTATTCATTTCTTATGATTATGCATTTTGCTTATGATGCCTATCTATTGTTGCATTGCATCCCACATACTTAATATATTCAAACGTACTAACTTATACTTTATGCCTACATGGTATCACCATATAGGAACGAGAGCTCCCATTGATTCTCCTCGTGGCTAGACGAATTGTTCAAGCTAGCTTGTAGTGAGTCCTTAAGTCTGGGGACGATATCTATCTTCTCTCAAGCTTATGTTTAGAATATGTCTTATATGTTTGGATTACCTATTGTTATTATCATGAGGGTGAGCACGGTTGATTGTTTTGGCCCCTACTCTTATCTATGTAGTAGAGGTGTTGTTGGACACGATATGTATCTATACTATGAGCTTTAATTCCCTTGTTTCTTGATGTTTATGGTATGGAAGTTCACCCTTAGTCCCATTTTCCCTTTGTTTACGTTTATCTCTTTTTGTCATTTTATTTGCTTCCGCAACCAAAGATGTATAATGATATGCTATGAGGCTTGTTTGGGGTTCCTTCGGGTTCCCCATTCGCCGACCACGACTAGGCCCTAGGCTTGGGTCATGATAGAGTCAATGCTCATAACATTACACATGACATATCCAACAACACCTCTAATACATAGATAAGAGCGAGGCCAAGACAAGCAATCAGGTTCACCCTCATAGTCAACATTTACATAAAAGAAAGGTAGTTCTAGGACATAGTAAGAGATCATATTTAACGTCCCCGAAATGGAGGACTCACCAGCAAGCTTTAGTGGAAGCGTACTTGCCACGTGGATGAAGATGCTCAAGCAAGGCTTCGGTTCCTACATGGTGACGTCATGTAGGCACAGAGTATGCGTTAGTACGTTTGAATGTACTAAGTATGTAGGATATAATGCAATAAGTGATAAGTACCATAATCAAAATACATATCATAGACAATCAATAAGCATATAGCAATACGGCATGTATAAATGATAGTTGAAGAAAAATCATGCTTATATAGAACAATATACATGTATAAGAAGTGACCATTCTTAGTGCAATCTAAGGCCTACCACCTCCTTGGATAGGAACATGAGGTACAAACTCCCCAACAAGGTTGATGGAGTACAAACCTCCCAACAAGGTTGATGGATATAAACCCCCAACAAGGTTTTATGGGCCTTCCACCTCCCGAGTGAGGAGATCAAGGTACAAACCCCTCAACAAGGTTACCCAGGACCTACAACCTCAGCAGTGAGGCTTGGTCATCCCCAACACTATAGAGATAATATCATATTCATACATTTCTTTCATCATCATAAAGTCATTCAACTCATAAGACATGCATTGGACCTTCAATTCCTCAAGAATCCAAAACCGGACATTTTATCAAACACTTGGCGGGTGTGTAGTACTAGTGAAAAACCATGCAATTCAAGAGTGTTATCATGCTAGAAAATACAATGTAAAATCATCAATAGACACGTAGGAACACCCTCAAGCAATATACATCAAAATCCTTCATCAAATCTCACAATAAATCTTAGATTCATAGCCTAAAACATAGTAAAACAGTCATAATAGACCCATGAGTAAATCAACTTTAAATCATGCAATTTAGAGTAAAAGGAAGCTTGGGTATCATGGGTAAAAGGAACCCATGAAAGAAACCCACATACCTTAGCTTTGGAGATTAACTTGATGAAGATTCGAGATAGAGACTTGAAGCTTGAATGAGAACCTTGAGATCTGGATGAGTTTGAGACTTGAATTTAGGAAAGAAAATATTGGTTAAGTGTTTGAATAAGTTTTGGGAAATGTTTTGAACTATATGAGGGTGAAATATGGCTAAGCATAGGTGTTTTCACATTTGGGAACACTTAGTCCCAAGACTCAAAAGCCTTGGACTGGACTTGAAAAGCTGTCAACAAAATGTACTATAGCGCGTCCTTGGCCTGGCGCGAAAAGCTCTCTGGAAATCGCATTTTGTGATTTACGAATTTTAATACAGTTTCTTTTAAATCAGGGTTAGACCCATCTTCCACTCAATTTGACCCCATAAACAAGAATATGAAGTCAGATTTTTGATATCACGCTTGGATTTTGAGATATATGGAAATTACGATTTTAAGCACTTTCGAGGCACATTTTCGGGTACTTTTGGGGTCGTTTCAGGCATGTAACCCCCAAAAAGGTGTGGTTTACTTACAACACCATAGATACTTTTCATGAATTGAATGCATACATGCAAACCCTTAATCACCATTAAGTCACTTGACTTGTAAACCATGTAATAAATTATAAATAACTCACGAATCCTTGTCAAGACATTTTAACAAACACTTGGTGGGTGTGTAATGCTAGTTAAAAATCATGCAATTCAAGAGTGAAATAATATGAGAAAACTCAATGTAAATCAACCCACCAACATATAGTAAAACCCTCATGTAAGCTACCTTGAAATCCATCTTCAAATCTCATAGTTTCATAGCTCAAAACATACATAGTCTCAATAGACAAAACCAATTCATAGTATATGCTTGAAATATATAGACATGCATAATTAATCAAAATTTCATAAAACCCCAACATGATTTATAATCAAAATCCATAATAAGAGATATCCATAGATGATACAACTTGAAAACATATAATTTTCATAGAAAGGGAGATTGGGCTGCATGGGTGAAAGGACCCAATGGATGAAACCCAGATACCTCAAACTTGGGTTTTCTTGAGATGAGCTTGAAGAGAACTTGAAGCTTGAAGAGAATCTGTGAGTTCCAAATTCAGGCTTGGAATCCTTGAATTTTGAATGAGATATTTAGTTTAAGTCTTGGAGAGGTTTTTGAGAGGGTCTTGAGTGATATAGAGTTGAAAAATGGCTAAGTATAGGTGTTTTCATGAATAAGCTGGCATGGGGATATGACTCCAATGCCCTAGGCTGAGATATAAAAACCAAGGAAAATAATACACTTGTTCGTGCCCTTGGCGCGATGCGGACCAGAGGCGAACTACCTCCTAATACTAGTCCGTGCCCCTGGCGCATTGCAGCCAGGGCGCAAATGACCACTGAAAATTGAAAATTAGCAAAAATTATTTTTTGCTATGTGTCCTCTAAAATCTGGGTTATACCCATTTCCCACTCAATTTGGCCTTCTAATAGAGAATGTGAAGTCAAATTTTTTATATCACGCATGAATTTTGAGATATATGGAACTTATGATTATGGGCATTTTTGAAGCACATTTTTGGGGTGTTTAATCCATCTCTACCATAGTTCCGACCTTGGTTTCCTTGACCTTGGTGCCAATAGTCCTAAAAGGAACCTTGGGCATTAGTTCGGACACCCCCCATCTGACGACCTTGGTTTCCTTGACCTTGGTGCCAGTAGTCCTGATTGGACCCTTAGGAGTTGGTTCAGAAACCCCCCATCTGATCATTCACAAAACAAGCATCCTCCTCATAATAAGGCTCCTCGTACATGGGTGCACGTGGAGGTTGTTGAAATACTGCATTTACTCTTTCTTAGTTTTACTTGATAACACATCCATGCTTATACGAAGCTGAGCAAGTTGTTGCATAATCTCCTCATTAATTTTGGCTTGCTCTGAACCAATACTCACAACATATGAACCCTTTTTGGAAGATCCCATTGCCCCCATACAGGATTTGTCTTGACCACTTGCTCCATACGCTCTGTAATCCTTGCAAATTGTTGATCTAGAAACATATCCCCCATGATAGTGTTAGCACAAGCTTGACTATTCTTATTAAGGGCACGGTAGGAGATCTCCACCCAGGCATCATCAACTATCTTATCGTTAGGGATGCTCCTTAAACACTTAGTAAACTGCTCCCAAGTAGTACTTATCGAATCACCAGGAAGTTGCTCAAAGTTGTTGATCTGGTCCTTCAACTTAAGCTTCTTCGATCTAGGGAAGTACCTCTCCAGAATATTCTCCAAAAGAGGTGGATTCTCATCCCCATCTTTTCGGTTCAAAGTTGCATTGGCCGCGTTGTTGACATTTCCTTGGGCCATTCTTCTAGTAATTCATTGGATTTCTGGATCAAGTGGAGTTAAGGGATTGCCTTGACTCTGAGTATTGGGCATACACTATTTGTATACCCTGCAAAGAAACAATAACACAAACAAAAACAAAAGTAAAATAAAGAGGACTAAGGATTAACAGTCAAATTACTTAATGAGTCAACTTAAGTCTAGTCGTATTCCCGGTAACGATGCCAAAATCTTTGATGTCATCGAAGTTACATCTCCTTTTTGTGTATAAAGTGGTCATTGTAAAAATATAAAACCTAACCAAGGTTAGGGTCAAACCGAAGGGAATACGTAAACTCAAAGGAAATTTATCAATAAGCAATTCAAGCAATTAACCAACTCAATTCTCCGAAGGATGATGGGGGTTTGTAATGTTCAACAAGAAAATAAACTAAACTATTACTAGAGACAATAAGTAATAAAGAGCAACTAGGGTATTGTGTTCCCCATGATTCCCCAACTTAGTATCCCTAGATAAACCAATTCAAATCTCGTGTATAGTATGCAGGACGATAATTTTAGTTCACCAAACCCTTTAATCCAAGTGAGAGGTTGATAACCTAATTCTTATCTAGTGTATAGTATGCAGGATGGTAATTTAAGGTCACCAAGCGCTTTGGTCAAAGGTGTGAGGCGAATTTCACCATGTGACTTGGCCCATCTCCATAGTGTGCAATACTAACCATTATCTATAAGTCCCAGTCAACCTCCCCTTGGTGTAGTTCGGTTGATTAGATGAGAACACATCATCGAATCTTGTTAATTAATCTCTTTTCCTATTCATTGCCACCTGGATCGTGAAGGTAACACTAGCCAAGTTCTAATGTTGGCCACCACTAGAAAACATGCAAAACAAAGAGAATTGATTATTACATGCATATACCTAATCAAAGAATTGCAAAATGTCCGGGTCTACTTTATCAAAGAATTGCGAAATGTCTGGGTCTACTTTGTTAGATCTTTATAGTTCCCATAACCCTAGTTGTGGATTTAGCTACTCATGCTATGGGTAGATTAAGTAATTATGAATTGAGAAAACATAATTAAACACTTACCCAATTGAATGGAGAATCAAGCAAATCCAATATTGATTGAGAATCACAAGATGTCAGATCAAATTAATTCACAAGTGTATTCTCCTCCAAATATTGAGGTCTCCAAGTACAAAACCCTAAAAGTAATCTCTAATGGTATTGTCTGCTGTACTCTCTTGAAAAATAACCTAAAAAGTACTATTTATAGTAATTACAATTAAGTCCTTAAAAATAGAAAAACTGGTCCGCGACTTTCTACGAAAGGTCCTTACGATTCGTAAAGTGATTTACGAGTTGTAATTGGGGCCTCGTATTTGGCTCTTGAGATCTTAGACATCACTTCTACGGATCCACTTTACAAGTCAAGATTGAACCATGACTCATATTGCTCTGTCTAGTTATCATTAGCAGCATATGGTTCTTCACTGGAAATCTTCACAAAGCCTCTCTATACGACTCGTAGAGTGATCTACGACTCATATAGAGGTCTCATATGGCTAAACTTTAGATCTTATCCT
Source organism: Solanum virginianum (assembly GCA_000787875.1). NCBI lineage: Eukaryota > Viridiplantae > Streptophyta > Magnoliopsida > Solanales > Solanaceae > Solanum > Solanum virginianum. The sequence continues at coordinate 115,352 of DF357816.1, read as the reverse complement.
TTTCTAAAATTTGTCACAAAAGAACCTCTACGACTCGTAGAGGGTCTTGTAAAATACCAAAAACCAGAAAACCCTGATATCCTATATGAGCATGAGTTACTTAAGCATGTTTTACTTATGTATTGATCATACCTACCAAGGGGTTTATACTTTGGAAATCTAGCTTGGTCTCTTCTACACATGTGATATCCTATATGAGCATGAGTTACTTAAGCATGTTTTACTTATGTATTGATCATACATGTCATATTGTTATATTAAGCCTATTGCCTATGGTTGTGCATTTTGATTATGATGCCTATCTCTTGTTGCATTGCATCCAATATACTTAGTACATTGAAACATACTAACGCATACTCTATGGCTACAGGATGTCACCATGTAGGAACCGGAGTTCAAGTTGATCGTCCTCCTCCATATGGCTAGTCGGTGCTATTCAAGCTACTTGGTAAGTCCTCCACTTCAGGGACCTTAGTCTATGTTTCTCCTATTGTGTATTAAGACACTCTTCTTTATTGTCTATTCGACTATAAGGGTGAGCCCGGTTACTTCATCTTGGCCCCCACTTTTATCTATGTATTAGAGATATTTGTTGGACATATTATGTATCTATGATATGCATTTGACTTTTGTCTCTTGACTATAGTGATATGGAAGTGTTCTCCCTTAGCCCAGATTTCCCCATTGCTTGACTTATTGCTTCTGTGAGCAAGGATGTGTAATGATGCTCTAAGAGGCTTGCCTGGGGTACCTTCGGGTTCCCTTTGCACCGTGTCACGTCTAGGCCTTTGGCTTTGGTTGTGACATGAAGAGAGTTGACCACAAAGATGAGACCTTGAAGGGAATGAAAGCAATATTTCAAGTATTAACCCAAAAATAGAGACTCATTTGGTGGCAATTAAGTAACTAGAACAACAATGTAGGCAAGTTTCTTTGCAATTGAACAAATGCCAAAAGGCCACCTTACCAAGCAATACGGTTCAAAATCCTAAAAATGAAGGGCATTGTATGGCAGTGATGACTTGGGGTGGCAAAAACACTGTTGATCCTCCTACACCAATGGTTGAAGATGGAAACCGTAGAAAGAGGGTAAACGAGGCAACTGAGATGCCAGCACAAATAAGCAACCAAGGAAATATAAAACCTTTTTAAGATCCCTACCACCTTTTCCCCAAAGGCTTGGGAAGAGAAAAGAGGAAGGTAATTTTAACAGTTCTTTGCAATACTTAACAAGTTGTCAGTGGACATCCCCTTAGTTGAGGCCCTTGAAAGGATGTTGGAATATGTGAAATGGATGAAAGTTCTAGTTAAAAAGAAGCACAAAGTTAGCCAATACCTCTCCCAAAAATTTCAACATTGTCATGCCATCACCACAAACTCTTTGGTGCAGAAGCGTAAAGATCTGGGTGCATTCACCATACCATGCACAGTGAGGAAACTTGCATTTGCTAAAGCACTATGTGACTTGGGAGCAAACATCAATTTAATGCCTCTTGCTATATTCAGAAAGCTC
>DF357816.1:95804-113756 GCA_000787875.1 Solanum virginianum | reverse complement strand
TCAGAAAGCTCGATTTGGGCAACATTGTTCCTACAAAGATGAAGTTGTTGATGGTAGACAGAACAATCAAGAAGCCTATGGGGATACTTTATGATGTGTTGGTCAAGGTAGAAAAATTTATCTTTCCCACAGATTTTGTTATACTTGATTGTGAGGTTGATTTTGCTGTTCTTATCATCTTGGGGAGACCATACTTAGCCACAAGAAGAGCATTGATTAATATGAAAAAGAGTCTGATTACCTTCAGGTTTGGTGAAGAGACAGTTCTGTTTCAAGTGGGCCAACCAGATAGAAGGAGTTGTGAGTTTAAGGTTGCCTCAGTGATTGAAATGAGTGAGGATGATAAAGTGGAGATCCCAATTGAGTTGAGGCTGGGAGTTGAACCTTTGGTAGCCGTGTTGATGAATTTCGATGGTAACTGTGTTCCAAATTATGAGTAAACGATTAATGCTCTTAGGGTGTCAATTGGGGCTAGACGATAGGCCAGGTTAGAGTTAGACTTGTCCAATAAGGAAATACCACCAACGAAGCCCTCTATAGAAGTCCCACAAGAGTTAGAATTAAAGGTACTACCAACACATCAGAAATATGCATATTTGGGAGAGAATAATACATTGCTAGTCATAATTGCAGTTGATTTAAACAAAGCCCAAACTGAGGCCCTTGTCTCTATTTTCATGAAATTCAAAAGGGCCATCGGGTGGATAATTGCAGACATCATGGGCATAACTCCTAGAATACGTACTCATAAGATACAACTGGTCAAGGATTAGAAGTCCAACACCGAGCATCAAAGAATGTTGAACCCCTAATTCATGAGGTTGTGCAGAAAGAAATCATCGAGTGGTTAGCTGCATGAGTAATCTACCTAATCACCGATAGTGAATGGGTCAATCCAGTGTCTTGTGTTCTAAAAAATGAGGTATCACGGTGGTGCCTAATGCAAAGAATGAGTTGATTCCTATGAGACCGATCACTGGGTGAAGAGTATGTATGGATTACAAGAAACTCAATGCTTCTACCGAGAAAGATCATTTCACTATACCCTTCATGGATCAAATGCTTGACAAACTAGCAGAAAAGGGATGATATTGTTTCCTTGATTGATATTTTAGGTATAATCAAATTGTTATTGCGCTCGAGGATCAAGAGAAGACAACTTTCACATGCCCATATGGTACTTTTGCATTTAAGAGAATGCTTTTTGGATTATGTAATACTCCATCCACGTTTCAAAGATGCATGATTTCTATTTTTTTGGACATGGTTGAAAGTACTATTGAGGTGTTCATAGATGATTTTAGTGTTATTGGACACTGTTTTGAAGAATGCTTGTTACATTTGCATGATGTGTTGCAAAGGTGTGTTGAGAGCTATTTGGTGCTGAACTGGGAGAAATGTCATTTTATGGTCAAAAAAGCCATAGTGCTTGGTCACAGAATTTTAGGTAAGGGAATCGAGGTGGATAAAGCAAAAATTGAGGTTATCAAGAAACTGCCACCACTAATTTCGGTGAAAGGTATCTAGAGCTTTCTAGGCCACGCAGGATTCTACCATTGCTTTATAAAGGACTTCTCCGAGATCTTACAACCCTTGTGCAAGTTGTTAGAGAAAGATACCAAGTTTGTATTTGATGATGCATGCATGTAAGCCTTCGAAGAATTGAAAAGAAGGTTGACTTCGACATACATTATTGTGGCTCTAGATTGGTCACAACCACTTGAACTAATATGTGATGCAAGTTGGATTGTGCTAGGAGTGGTGTTGGGCCAGTGAAGGGAGAGAATTCTGCATCCGATCTATTATGTTAGCAAAGCACAAAATGTGGCCCAGAAAAATTATACAGTCACCGAACAAGAATTGCTTGCCTTTGAAAAATTTTGTTCCTACTTATTGGGAGCTAAGGTGATTTTGCACATAGACCATGCATTGCTCAAATATCTAATAGCTAAAAAGGATGCAAAACCAAGACTAATCAAATGGGTACTTCTCTTGTAATATTCAATTTTGTTGTTATTGACATAAAAGGGTAAGAAAATCAAGTAGCCGATCACCTTTCTAGATTGAAAGATGAAGCTATGGTGAAGTTTAATGATGGACTTGACATCAACGATTCATTCCCCGATGAAAGGGTTTGGCGACCTCACATGATCTTATCCCCTAGTTTGCTGACTATGCCAACTACTTGGTGAGTGATATAGTGCCTTCTGATCTAAACACCCATCAGCGTCATATGTTTATGCATGATGTAAAAGAGTTTTCTAGGATGAGCCATATTTATTTCATATTTGTGCAGATGGGATCACTAGGAGGTATATGCTAGAAATGGAAATGATGAGTATTCTTGAAGCATGCAACTCTTCATTGGTAGGTATCATCACAGTGGAGCTGGAACTACTTAAAAGGTGTTATAGTGTGACTACTATTAGACATCTATACATGGAGACGCCTGTGATTATGTCAAGTCATGCGATAGATGTCAAAGAGAGGGTGAGGTCTCGCGAAGGCATGAACTTCCTCTAAATCCTATATTGGTGATAGAAGTATTCGACGTTAGGAGCATTGACTTTATGCGACCCTTTGTCATCTCTCATGGTAATAAATATGTTCTTGTTACAGTTGATTAGGTCTCTAAATGGGTAGAGGTCATAGGTCTACCGAACAATAAAGGTAAGAGTGCTATTGGGTTTCTTCAAAGAAACATATTTTCTAGGTTCGGTACACCTTCGGCAATTTTCAGCGATGGAGGTTCTCATTTTTGCAACCAATTGTTTACAACTCTCCTTGAAAACTATATTGTGAAACACAGAGTGGTAACCCCCTATCATCCCCAATCAAATAGGCAAGTAGAAGTAACAAATAGGGAAATAAAGAAAATCCTATCCAAAATGTTGAATGTGTATCGCACTTTTTGGTTAAGATAGTTGCATGATGTTTTATGGGCCTACTGCACAGCTTTCAAAACCCCAATCGTAATGTCCTTTTATCAATTCGTGTTTAGAAAAGATTGCCACCTGCTTGTTGAACTTGAGTACAAGGCACTATGGGCATTAAAGAAGCTGAATCTAGACTGGAATGAAGCAGCAACATCTAGATTAATGCAAGCAAATGAACTCGAAAAGTTTAGGCTAAGCATATGAGAGCTCTACGTTATACAAGTAAAGGATGAAAGTTCAGCGTGATCACAAGATTGAAAACTATCAATTCACTTCGGGAGACATGGTTTTTCTTTATAACTCTAGGTTGAAGTGGTTTCCTGGGAAACTCAGATCCAAGTGGATTGGACCTTTCAAGGTGGTACATATTTTTAGTTATGGAGCCATTTAGTTAGAAAGCAGGGATGGTAAAATCTTCAAAGTCAATCAAGTAGATTGGACCTTTCAGGGTTGTAAGCATTTTTAGTTACAGAGCAATCAAGTTAGAAAGCATGGATGGTAAAATTTTCAAGGTCAATGGGCAAAGGGTCTAATTGTACATAGGTAACATGGACAAAATCAAGATAGTGGAAGACTAAGACCTTGAAGAGGCATGAGCACAAAAGCTTCCTGTCGTGCCGCGATAGCAAATCAAATGCTTCCTGGGAGGCAACCCAATGTATGCCCCTTGTAACACTTCTACGTGTCTTTACTTTGAGGACAAAGTATTTTATTTTAGTGGGGTATAGGAATTCATGGATTAAGGTGAAGTTTGTGTAGCCTCGAGTCCATAATTCCCCTATATTTGATACTATGGTTTTTTTGTCGTGATTCTTTTTTTTTGTTGAAATGACATGTTTTAGGTAGTGTAGATAGTTTGTAAATATGTAGTAATATTTTTTATGAAAAATTGGGTACCCTTAATATTTTTGAGATTATGGTTGCTGATGCATTCATGCATTTTCAGTATCTGGCAATGTTTGTTCAGATAATGTGAAGGTAAGGTGAGGCTTGAAGCATGACCAATGAGTCTATAGTAGATTGTGGGTGCAATGCCATGTGTGTTGTGAGCTTATTTTGTTGCATTCATGCATCATGTATGGACTCTGAACTTGTTTGTTACTCTTATAGTGGTTTAGTGATGTAGTTGATTTGAAAAGGATCTTAGGCCTTTGTTCTTTTAGTGGACCCACTTTTAGCCAAAATGACCTACCAAATGAGTGAGTGAATCCCTTGTTCCAAATTTTTGAGCTTCTCATGTACACATTCTTTGTTGGCACTTTACTAGCTTAACCTTGTCTAATAAAATACCTTGATATTGGCCTTGGTCTATCCTTGAACTTGTGAAACTTGATTGAGGCCAAAATACTAAGTTGAGGGTGGCTACAAATAGTTGCCTGGTTTGGGGAATAGATATTGTATACTTCAACTCAGGCTAAAACCGTAAGTTGAGGATGGCTCTTATTGTGGTTAAGTAATAACAATGAGGTGCTTAGTTGGGAAATAAAGAAAAAAATGAAAAATCATGAGCCTGGGGAGAAAAAATAGATCAAAAGTGCCTTGAATTGAGAATAAGTAGCAATAATTGAGTTCAGAAATAAGGCACAACGAAAAATAAAAAGAAAGCACTCGAGAAAAGCTTGAAAGAAGAGAATAAGGGTGGATTTAGTAAAACTGGTTGGGTTATGAAAGCAAAGGTGTTGGTAAACATGGTTCAAGGAAAGCTTTTCGTCACCACTTGCCAAAAATATCGTACCAAAGCACCCTGAACCTATGTTACAAAGCCTTAAGTCCTAAAGTGATCCAAATCTACTTTGTCACCAAGTTGGAAGATGAGTATAGAGGCTACCTTATGGTGTTAGTCATTTTGCATGAATTTCATTTGTGAGAGTGAAAATGCTTCCTCAGTCCATGAATTCTAAATGCTTTTTGAGTGAGTAAGAGGGACTTTTTTTTTGGTGAGGGCATTTGCACTACTTGATTAGCATAAGGCTTTACCAGTGATTGTGGATGGTTGATGCTCATTAGCATATCATAGTTGGGTAGCCAGATTCATTATTATGTTTTTGTTGTGCTTAGTAGCTTTGCCATCTGGTTTTGAAAAGGATAATTGGGTACCTAGATTAGAGTGAGTGATGTATATGCCATTAGTATAGCTGCTATGCATTTCTCATTGTTTGCATAGATTGAGTCATCGATTTAGCCGAAGCAACAATTCTAAGTTGAGGGTGTTGATGTGCTGTAAAAATACAACACATTTTATGCCTAAAACAAGGTTTTTTGTGAGTTCTTAATATGACTTTTTATGGTTTTTATGTATTTCTATGTTGTTCTTGCAGAAGTATTAGGGTGGCATGATTTTGGAGGAAAATTACAAATTTTGCTAAAGCATAGGACATACAAGTTGTAGCCCAAGCTATAAATCATACGGTGTTATCGTAGCAAGAAACAGATCAAAAATTAAAAATCTGCTAAGTGGAGATCAACCCTACGAGGCCACCAGTCGTAGGTCTCACTACGACTCGTATAGGTGTACTTGTAATAGGAAATAGAAAGCCCAATCTTTGGACCAATAACTGAAGGCGTAGACTAGGAAAGGAGCGTACGAGTCGTAGCCCTAGTATAAGTCATAGTTTGATATAATTGTTTTAGACATTGAATGTGCTTTTTAATATTCTCTCAAAAATATTTTAGGGTTTTAGGAAAGTTCTTCATTTTTTTCTTGAAAACCCAATTTTGGGGATTGGAAATCTTGCTTTGTACTCATCGTCAATCTATGAAGCTTGTGGTTAGTAATTTGTGGTGTCTTCAATCTTAATTGCTTTGGGTAAAATTCTCAACTATGTCTTGAATTTGCATTTTGGTTGGTTTTGCCTTAGCCATAAGTAACTAAACACTCACAACTTGGGGTTATGGGAACCATGGGTAGTTGACTTGAGATGACCTAGGTTTGTGCATTTCTATGATTGGTGTTTTGCATGTATTGTCTAATTCTGTTCATTATAATTGTTGTTTGGTGGTGGCCAACATCAAATCCCATCTACTATCCTGATCTCGACAAAGGTAGTGATGAATACAAAAAGGAAAATAGATTACATGATTTGATTGATGTGTTCTTGTCTAATCATCCAAACCTTACCAAGGGCAGTTTGAATGGGACAATAGGTAATGGTTAGTTGGCACACCATGGTTGCTGACCAAGAGCCATGGTGAAATTGGACCTTCAACTTCACAAGAGGGCTAGAAGAATCTAAGTTACCGTCCTGCATGCTAATCTCAAATTATAGTTATGTTATCTAGGTTAATCAAGTTAACAATCCATGTGAACACAATTCCCAAATTGTCCCTAAATTGAGTGTTTTCTCGCATCATAGCATAGTGTTTAATTTCGTTTTAATTTTTGAATCACGGAAACCCCCACCCCCCAATTTAGCGATTCTAATTGTAGATACTCAAAATGATTGATAGAGAATTCTTGTAGTCAAGCCCTGTATTCCTTGTGGGTTCGATCCTAACCTTTGGTTAGGTTAATTATTGATAGCGACTGCTTTGTTATTGGAGCGTGAACATCAGTCATCACCTTCTTACCAAAATGAACCACATCCTTCATGGGGGACACCTTCAAATAGACCCAATCACCAACTTTGAATTCAAGATCCCTTCTCCTCACATCGGTATAGGACCTTTGACGACTTTTGGCCATCTTCGACCTTTCTCTAATCATCAAACCTTCGTAAGAGCCTCCATAACCATATCTGGAACCAACAAAGCCACCCCTTCAACCTCAAACCACCCACCCGGTGACCTACAATGTCTAACATAAAGAGCCTAAATATGAGCCATACTGATGCTAGAATGATAGCTAATGTTATAAGCAAACTCAATCAATTGGAATATGATCATCCCTACTACTGAAAGGAGACATTCCGATGCTAGAATGATAGCTATTGTTATATGCAAACTCAATCAATAGAAGTTGATTATCCCAACTACCCTTAAGCTCCAATACACAAGCCCTAAGCATATCCTCAAGTGTTTGGATAGTTCTTTTGCCTTGGCCATCCGTTTGAGGGTAAAAGGCCGTACTAAATTTAACTCTTGTATCAAGACCCCTTTGAAAGGACCTCCAAAAATATGAAGTAAATTGAGCACCACGATCTGATGTAATAGACAAAGGAATCCCATGTAAACCCTTTCTAGTATTGGGTGACCCAACCACAAAATTCATATTAATCTCCTCTAACTTCCAAGTAGGAATCTCCATGTCTTGTGCTAGGCCACCCGACCTTTGGTGCTCAGTTTTGACTTGATGGCAACTATGTCAACCAGATACAAATTTAGCAATGTCCCTCGTCATACGTCCCCACCAGTGCACCTCTCTCAAACCTCTATAAATCTTAGTAGATTTGGGGTGAATAGAATAAGAAAATCCATAAGCCTCATCAAGAATCTTTTCTCTCAAGCCCTTGACACAAGGCACATATAACCTACCTTGGTATCTAAGGGCACTATCTCCCCCTTGGGAGAAAACCTCTACCTTACCACCCTTTACCAATGCCTTCTATTCTGACAAAGCCGGGTCAAGATCTTGCTTAGATTTCACCTCCTCAGCCAATGAAGATTTAGAGCCATCAACTACCATAAGACCCCCATTATCCATAAGGACAATCACTCTTTTTGTGACCTACTTCCCTATATCCATAACATGTATTAGTATCCCTTAAGCATGGGCCTATAAGATCCCTACTAGACCACCTCTTCCAACCTAACTCCCAATCTAGCCAACCGATAGACCTCCCTAGCCACCCCTTTTCCACCATCATCAACATGAGCTAGGCTACCCATCGACACGCTACTCAAAGTATCTGCCACTACATTAGCCTTACCGGGATGATAATGCGCACTCATATCATAATTCCTTAAGAAGTTCTAACCACCTTCTTCGTCTCAAGTTGAGATCCTTTTGAGTAAAGACATATTGGATACTCTTATGATTGGTGAACACATCAACATGCACCCCGTACAAATAGTGAAGCCAAATTTTCAAAGCAAAGACCACGGTGGCTAATTCAAGATCATGGGTAGGATAATTCTTCTTATGTACTTTTAGTTGCCTAGAAGCATAGGCTATCACCTTACCATTTTACATAAACATACAACCCAAACAAACTCTAGAAGCATCACAATACACAACAAGTTATTCTTGCCCTTCCAGTAGTGATAACGTATGAGTGGACATGAGCTTATCATTCAATGTTTTGAAACTCTTTTCACACTCATTGGTCCACACAAATTTGTATTTCTTTTAAGTCAACTTGGTCATAGGAGAAGCAATAGAAGAGAATCAATTCACAAATCTCCAGTAGTAACCCACTAAGACCAAGAAACTCCTAATATTCGATGAGTTCAATGGTCTAGGCAAATTTCTAATCACATCCATCTTTTTAGGATCCATCTTAATACTATCTCCTAGCACCATATGACATAGAAAAGCAACCTCCTTCAACCAAAATTTACACTTCTCATACTTAACTTATAACTTCTCTTCCCTCAATCTTTGTAGCACTACCCTCAAATGACTCTTTTGCTCCTCCTCACTATGTGAATAGATCAAAATATCATCAATAAAGACCAAAACAAATAAATCAAGGTAGGATTTGAAGACCCTATTCATAAGGTCCATGAAGATGTCCGGTGTATTGGTCAATCAAAAATACATCACAACAAACTCATAATGCCGATACCTAGTTCGGAAGGCCGTCTTGGGAACATCACACTCCCTTACCTTCAATTGATAATACCCAGACCGAAGATCAATCTTAGAGAAGTGACTAGCCCCTTGCAATTGGTCAAACAAATCATCAATCTTTGGAAGAAGATAATTTTTCTTTATAGTGACCCTATTGAGTTGTAAATAATCAATACACATTCTTAGGGATCCATCCTTCTTCTTCACAAACAACACTGGTGCACCCCAAAGTGATTCTTTAGGCCTAATAAAACCCTTTCTCAAATAAATCCTTCAATTGCTCCTTCAACTCCTTTAAGTCCGTTGGGGTCATATATTAAATGGGAATAGAAATGGGTTAAGTATCGAGAAGAAGGTCTATACCAAAATCTATTTACCTTTCGGGAGGAACACAGGGAAGATCATTTGGAAAAATATCAAGGAACTCATTTAAAATCGGAACCAACTTTATTGGAAGGACCTTGGACTCCACATCCCTTACCCTCACAAGATGATAGAGACACTACCTAGAGATCAACTTAGGAGTTTTAATGCAAGAGATGAACCTACACTTGACCACTACATCATGACTTCCCTACTCAAGGACGAGTTCGTTTGGGAATTGGAATTTGACCCTACGGGTTCTACAATCAATAGAGGCATAGTATGAATGCAACCTATCCATCCCATGTATGACATCAAAATCCACCATTTCCAACTCAACAAGATAACAAGGCAAAATCTTATGCAAAATGCAAACGGGTCAATTTCTATAAACCTTTCTAGCAACAATAGATGCACTAATAGGAGTAGACACCTCATAAGACTCACATAACAATTAAGGCCAAATAGGTCAATTTCTAAAAATGTTCTAGCAAAAATAGATGCAACAATAGGATTAGACACCTCATAAGACTCACACAACAATTTAGGCTCGACATACAATTTTTTGGTAAGAAAATGGCTAACAAAAGAAAAAGTGGGACCCAGATCAATCAATGCATATGTATCAAAATCGAAGACTTTTAACATACCGATGACAACATCGTGAACCTCCTCAACCCCTTGCCTCCCTTGGAGTGCATAGAACTAGTTGTTCCTTGGGGCACCACCTTATTGGTCACCTCTTCCCAAAGGAACCACATTTGCACCTTGTGGACGAACCTTCTTACCCTTGTTGGGTTATAAGGACAATCACTCTTTTTGTGACCTACTTCCCTATATCCATAACATGTATTAGTATCCCTTAAGCATGGGCCTATAAGATCCCTACTAGTCCTTGGACACATATCATTAGGAACCACACCACTAACACCTTGGGCCCTTGGGAAGTCATTGGCAAACCCCCTATTAGAAACATGAGAAGGCCCTTGGCCTTGATGGAACCAGCCACCCTTTTGACTTTGGAACTTTCCCTTAAAATAGGCCCTCTTGGCCTCATTACTCCTCCTCTTCCTCAATTATTCCTCTTTCATTTGTTCAGCATAGATCACCAAACAGGACAGATTCATGTCTCTAATAAACATAACGTACCGACATTCCTCACTCACCAAATTATATACACCTATCATGAACTTGTTCATTCTAGACCTTGGGTCGGCAACCAAGTGGGGAGCATATTTAGAGAGTTGATTGAACTTGAGGGTATACTCCCTTACACTCAAAGACCCTTATTTCAAATTCATGAATTCCACCAATTTGGCTTCCCTAATCTTAAGAGGGAAGAACCGATTAATAAAAGCCACCTTGAACTCATCCCAAAACACCACATTATTAATCCCCTTCTCCTTCTTCCGTTGATTAAACCATATTTGCACTACCTCTTTGATTTGTTAGGCCACCAATCCCATTTTCTCCTCTGTTAAACACCCATTATAGTAAATACCTTGTAGACCTCATCAATGAACTCTTGAGGATACTCATCTACCTTAGACCTATAGAATGTTGATATATTCATACTTATGAAGTCTCTCACCCTAGATCCCGAGGTAGGAGCATGAAGGGCTTTGGCCCCTTGATTGATTTGACTGGCCACAACCTGTGCTGTCATAGTGAGAGTATCCTGGAGCTCACTATGAGCGGGTTGTTCCCCAGGAGTGCAGGATCTTCTTCCTCTTATGTTAAGCATGATCTAGCATAGCAACGGACAATATTTAGGGGGAAAAAACTTACTTTAACTCTATTGCACGACTTAGAACATGAAGAAAGGAAACATTTTTAAAAACATCTCATAGCCTCTTGCTCATAGTTATGGTGTACAACACAGCCATGAACAAGACTCTAATCGATGTGGTGTGTTGGATGCTGAGGACCATTAACAACCTAGTGCTCTGATACCAAGTTTGTCATGACCCAAGCCTAGAGCCTAGGAGTGACAATGGGTAAACTGAAGGAACCCTAAACAAGCCTCTTAACATACTATTACATATCATTGATCCCAGAAGCAATTAAAGAACACAATTAGAAATAAGGACAAAGGGAAACTTTAATAATATAAACATCTAAGCAAGAGAGTCATAGCTTAATACATAACATGTCCAACAACACCTCTAAAACTTAGATAGGAGCAGGGGCGAAGACAAGCAACCGAGCTCACCCTCATAGTCAATACATACATAAAAGAAAGATAGTATTAATACATAACATGAGATCATAAACATTGTCCCCAGAATGGAAGACTCACCAACTAGCTTGAGAGCAACCGTACTAGCCATGTGGAGGAAAATGCTCAAGTGGGACTCTGGTTCCTACATGGTGACATCATATAGGCATAGAGTATGCATTACTATGTTTGAGTGTACTAAGTATATAGGATTCAATGCTAAAAGAGATAAGCATCATAATTGAAATACATAAGCATAGGCAATGAATAATATATTACAATATGGCATACATGGAAGATGCTTCAAGTAAATCATGTTTACTTAGATCATAATACATGTGCAAGAAGAGACCATCATTATAGAATTCTTAGTCCATCGAGGTACGAACCCCTCAATTGGTTGGTAGATTGTCTCACCCTACCATGCCTATGGTGATTGAGGTACAAACCCCTCAATTGATTGTCAACGTACAAACCCCTCGACATAGTTGGTGGATCATCTTATCCTACCACCCATGGCGATTGAGGTACAAACCTTTCAACAATGTTAAGGTACAAACCTATCACGACCCAAGCCTAGGGCCTAGGCGTGACATGATGTAAGGGTAACCCAAAGAGACCCCAAGCAAGCCTCTTAGAACAATATTACACATCCTTGGTCGCGGAAGCAATAAAATCAAGCATCACGATATAATAAAGTGGGACAACTGGGCTAAGGGAAAGCACTTTCATATCATAGATATCAAGAACAATAGAGTCAAGGCTCTTAGCATAGATATATAACATATCCAACAAACACCTCTAATACATAGATAAGAGCGAGGGCCAAGACAAACCAACCGGGCACACCATTTTGGTAAAAATAGACAATAAAGAAGAATGTCTCAATACATAATAAGAGCAACATAAACTAAGTTCCCCGAAGTAGAGGTTCACCAACTAGCTTGAGGATTATCGAACCAGCCACGTAGAGGAGGAGGATAATCAACTTGGGTAATGGTTCCTATATAGTGATATCATATAGGCAAGAGTATGCATCAGTACATTTGAATGTACTAAGTATGTAGGATGCAATGCCGCAAGAATTAGGCATCATAGGCAAAATACATAATAATAGGCAAATAGGCACAATATGATAATATGGAAAGTATGACCAATGCATAAGGAAGATGTGCTTAAGTAACTCATGCTCATATAGGATATCATATGTGTAGAATAGACCAAGCTAGATTTCCAAAGTACAAACACCTTTTAGGTTAGTTATGATTTCACCCATCACCCTGGTGTGTGAGGTACAAACCCCTATCACCCTGGCGTGTGAGGTATAAACCCCTAATCTAGGTTAGTGGAAATCTCACCTCCACCCTGGAGTTTAAGATTCTAACCTCTCAACTAGGCTATCCGAGCTCTTAGTCCCCCTAGACAGGGAATGGTCTAATGCAACACTTTATATAGAATATATCATATACATAAGCTTATTTTATCATCACATAGTCAATCATATCATATCTCATGCTTTGGACCTTCAACTCCTCAAGAAACCACATCCAGACATTTTATCATACACTAAGAGGGTGTATAATGCTAATATAAAACCATGAAATATAGAGATGAAATTATACAAAAAAATCCATTGTAAAATCATCAATCAATAGCTTGCAATACCATCAAGCAACAAACATTAAAACCCTCCTTAAATCTTACAATAGATCAACGATTTATGGCGCAAAACATAGCAAAATAGTCATAATTTCACATAGCATTAATATAGTGTGCAATGAGTTTCATAATAAGCAAGACCTATTTGTAAATTAACTTTAAATCATGCAATTTGAGTAAAAAAAGGCTTGGATATGGATGAATGGAACCCATGAAAGAAACCAACATACCTTAGCTTGGAGATGAACTTGGTGAAGATTGGAGATGGAGACTTAAAGCTTGAAGAACCTTGAAGGAAAACCTTAGCTTAGGGTGAGGGTTTGGGACTTGAATTTTGGAGTGAAAATATGGCTAAGTATTTGACTGAGTATTGGGGAATATTATTGGTTATATGAGGGTTAAATATTATTAATTATAGGTAAAAACACAGTAGGGAACACTTAAGCCCAAGACCCAAGAGCCTTGGACCGAGATAGAAATAATTAGCAACAAAATACACAGGTTCGTATCTGGTCCATGACATTGACCTATCATGGAGGACAAATTAACACTTGTCCATGACATTTATGCTTCGCGGCACTGTCGCAGATCAATTCTATATAAGAAAAATTATGAAAATTGAAATTGCTAATCGTTTGCTCTTAAATCGAGGTTAGACCCTCTCCCCCTAATTTTGACTCTCTGAACAATAATATGAAGTCAGAATTTTTATATTGCTCATGAATTTTGAGATATATGGAATTTCAAATTCTAGGCATTCTGAGGCACATTTTAGGGCACTTTTTGGGGTCGTTTCAATATCTCCCCCTTGGGAACATTCGTCCCCAAATGTAAAAGAGACATACAAGATAAGAGTAATAAAGAACAAATCAGCCCGAACAAGAATGCAACATTACATTTAAACATTATTTTCAAAAGCTCAACATAAGTGTGAAAATAATCATAAATTTGTCAACCTAATCATGAATGCATATGAATAAAATAAGGGTTGAAACATAAGACTTGAAATCACATAGGGCACTTACAGTTAGTATCTTTGGCTTGAATAGAGTGGAAGAGATAAGGATACCGCTTGTGCATGTCTGCCTCGGCCACCCATATAGTACTTTTAAGTTGGTTCCTCCAAAGGACCTTAATAGATGCCCACCACCTTGTTCCTCAGTCTCTTCACTTGCCTATCAAAAATCTGAACCGGAGTCTCCTCATAAGTCAAGTTATCCTCAACAACACCCACAATATCAAGAGGCATAATAGCATTAGGATCACCAACACATTTTCTAAACATAGAGACATGGAACACCAGATGATCAAAATTTATTTCACTAGGAAACTTCAATTCAAGCTACCTTGCCAACCCTCTTCAAGACCTTATAAGGACCAACATATCATGTACTAAACTTCCTTTTTTTACCAAAATGGACCACATCTTTCATTGGAGAAACCTTCAAACAAACCCAAAAGTTATCTCTTCTTCTCACATCGGCATAGGATTTTTGATGATTTTGGGCTGTCTTCAATCTCTCTCTAATTATCCTAACCTTCTCGAGGGCCTTCATAACCAGATCTAGTAAAAATAAAGCCACCTATCCAACCTCAAACCAACCAACCGGTGATCTATAACATCTCCCATAAAGAGCCTCAAAAGGAGCCATATCGATGCTAGAGTGATAGCTATTGTTGTATGCAAACTCAATCATGGGAAGATGGTCATCCCAACTACCCTTAAGCTCCAAGACACAAGCCATAAGCATATCCTCAAGGGTTTGAATTTTCCTTTTGGCTTAGTCATTCATTTGAGGGTGAAAGGCCATCCTCAGATGAACTTTTGTACCAAGACCCCTTTGAAAAGACCTCCAAAAGTGTTAAACGAATTGTGGACCATGATCTAATATGATGGACAAAGGAACCCCATGTAACCTCACTAACTCATGGATGCACAACCTTGCATACTCTTCGGCCCTATATATGGTCTAAACCGATAGAAAGTGAGCTGATTTTGTCATCCTATCAACTACCACCCAAATGGAATGAAAGCCTTTTCTAGTCTTGGGCAACCCAACCACACAATCCATATTAATTACCTCTCACTTCTAAGTGGGAATCTCTATGTCTTGGGTTAGGCCACCAGGCTTTTGATGTTAAGCTTTGACTTGTTGACAACTATGGCAACCGGAAATGAATTTGGCAATGTCCCTCTTCATGCCTCCCTACCAATACACATCCCTCAAGTCTCTATACATATTTGTGGAATCAGGGTGGATAGAATAAGAAGAACTATAGGCCTCATCAACAAAAGGTACACACAACCTACCTTGGTACCTAAGAGCCCCATCCCCTCCCCCTTGGGAGAAAATCTCTACTTTGTTCTCTTTCACCAAGGCCTTCAATTCGAACAAGGAGGAGTCAAGATCATGTTTTGCTATCACCTCATTAACCAAAGAAGACTTAGACTCATCAACAAGCACAACTCCATCTTCACCAACCTCCTAGAACCTAACCCCCAATCTAGCCAATTGATGCACCTCCCTAGCCATTTCCTTTCCACCCCTATCAACATGGCTAGGCTACCCATATACACCTTACTCAATGTATCCGCCACCATATTTGCCTTACCTGAATGGTAATGCACACTAATGTCATAGTCCTTAAGAAGGTCTAGCCACCTTCTTTGCCTTAAGTTGAGATTTTTTGAGTGAAGACATATTGGAGGCTCTTGTGATCGATGAACACATCAACATGCACCCCATACAAGTAGTGATGCCAAATCCTTAAGGCAAACACAATGACGACTAGAAAACAATTGGTGACATCCACATGCACCCCATACAAGTAGTAACACCAAATCTTCAATGCAAACACAATGACGACTAACTCTAGATCATGGGTAGGGTAGTTCCTTTCATGTACCTTGAGTTGTCTAGAAGCATAAGCTATGACCTTACCATTTTGAATCAACATACAACCCAAACCAACCCAGGAAGCATCACAATACCCTACAAATCCCTCAAGACCATCCGGTAGTGACAATATAGGAGCGAACACAAGCTTGTCTTTCAATGTTTGGAAGCTCCTTTCACACGCATCAGTCCACACAAACTTAACCTTCTTTTGAGTCAATTTTGTCATAGGGGAAGCAATGGAGGAGAACCCATTCACAAACCTTCTATAATAACTCGCTAGGCCCAAGAAGCTCCTAATATCCGATGGGGTCAATGGTCTATGTCAATTTTTAATCGCATTAGTGTTCTTAGGATCCACTTTTATACCATCCCCCGACACCACATGACCCAAGAATGCAACCATTTTCAACAAAAATTCACACTTATCATATTTGACATATAATTTCTCCTCCCTCAATCTTTGCAACATAATCCTCAAATGCCCCTATTTGCTCCTCCCTGCTATGTGAATAGATCAATATATCATAAATGAAGACCACAAGAAAGGAATCAAGGGAAAGTTTGAAGACTCTATTCATTAGGTCCATAAAGATGGCCAGTGAATTGGTCAACCCAAACAATATCACAACAACCTCATAATGCCCATATCCAGTCTGGAAAGCTATCTTAGGAATATCATATCCCCTCACCCTCACTTGATGATACGTGGACCAATGATCAATCATAGAGAAATAGCTAGCACTATGCAATTGGTCAAATAAATGATCTATTCTTTGAAGAGGATACCTATTCTTGATGGTGACCCTATTGAGTTGATGGTAGTCAATGCACATTCTAAGTGACCCATCTTTCTTCTTCATAAAACACACCGTGGTGACCCTATTGAGTTGATGGTAGTCAATGCACATTCTAAGTGACCCATCTTTCTTCTTCATAAAACACACCGGAGCACCCCAAGGTGATTGGCTAGGTCTAATAAATTCCTTTTCCATGAAATCTTCCAATTATTCCTTTAACTACTTCAACTCCATCGGGGCCATACGGTACGGCGGAATGGAGATACGTTGAGTATGGGGAGGAGGTCTATACCAAAATTTATTTCCATTTCAGGAAGGACACCTGGAAGATCATTTGAGAAGACATCAATAAACTCATTTACAACCGAAACCAACTCTATGGAAAGGGCTTTAGACTCCATATCTCTAACCCTCATAAGATGATAAAGACAACCTTAGAGATCAACTTACGAGCTTTAATGCATGAAATGAATCTACCTTTGACCAGCATATCTTGACTTTCCCAATCAAGGACGGGTTTATTAAGGAATAGAAACTTTACCCTATAGGTTCTACAATCAGTAGAAGGATAGGCATGCAACGAATCTAAGCCTAGAATGATATCAAAATCTAGTATGTCTAGTTCAACAATATCACAAGGCAACAACTTATGCAAAATCCAAATAGGACAACTTCTATAAACTTTCCTAGCAACAACAGTGGCACCAATAGGATTCATATAACTCATGCAATAACTCGGGGACAACATGGAACCTTTAAGCAACAAAATGGGTAACAAAAGGAAAGAGTGGCACCCGGATCAATTAAAGCATACATATCAAAGTCAAAGATTTTCAACATACCAATAACAACATCGGGAACCTCACTGACCCCTTGCCTCCCATGTAGAGCATAAAATCAATTGTGCCTTGGGACACCACCTTGAGGACTACCTCTATCCAATGGAATCATATTTGCCCCCCGGCCCTTGCCATCATTTCTTAGACAATCCGCCTTCTTGTGACCAAGCTCCCCACATTCATAGCATGCATTTAAACCCTTCAAACATTTGCCCCTATGATCTCCTCCACATTTAGGCCACACATCATTAAGAGCCACACCACCAATACCTTGAGGCCTAGGGAGATCATTGGCCAACCCCTTATTTGTAGCATGATAAGACCCTTGGCGTTGATGGAACCGGCCACACCTTTGGAACTTGCCCCTAAGATGGGCCCTCTTAGTCCATTTGCTCAGCATTGGTCAACAACTGAGACAAGTCCATGTCACTAATTAGCCTGGCGGACTAGCATTCTTCACTCACCAAGTCGAAGACCCCCATCACAAACTTATTCATCCTCGATCTAGGATC
>DF357816.1:81312-95770 GCA_000787875.1 Solanum virginianum | reverse complement strand
GATAAAATTGTGTTAAGAGTGCAATGGCACAAATTTATTCATCATAGATATAGGATCGGCCACCAAATGAGGAGCATACTTTGAAAGTTCATTAAACTTGAGGGCATAATCCCTCACACGCATACCATCATGTTTCAATTCATAATCTCCACCAACTTAGCTTTCCTAAGCCTAAGAGGGATAAACCGATTAAGTAAAATCAATTTGAACTCCTCCCAAAGAACCACATTACTTTCCTTATCACCCTTCCATTGATCATACCATATAAGTGCTACCTCTTTGAGTTGGTACGCCAACTCTGCCTTTTCATTCAATCCAACACCCATGATATTAAAGATCTTGTAGACCTCATCAATGAACTCTTGTAAATCTTTATGCACCTTTGACTTATAGAACACCGGAGGAATCATCCTTGTGAAGTCTCTTAACCTAGATCTTGGAGTAGTAACATGAGGGGCTTGGGCCCCTTGGTTGACTTGGTTGGCCATAACTTGGGCAAGCATAGTGAGAGCATCCCGAAGTACACTACTGGTAGGTTGTTCGTTGGGAGTTTAGGCCCTTCTTCCTTTAGTGTTTGGCATGATCCAGCAAAGCTAGAGAATAATTGTTAGGAGGGAAAAACTTACCATAACTTTATAGCACAACTTAGAACATAAAGAAGGAAAACATTTCCTAAAATGTCTCATAGCCTCCTATTCATTGTCATGGCGCGCTTCATAACCATAAGTAGGTGTCTAATCAACGCGGTGTGTTGGACTCTAAAGATCTATAAACCTAGTGCTTTGATACCAAGTTTGTCACGACCAAGGACTAGGACCTAGGTGTGACAGGGTGCAAGGGAAACCCAAAGGGACCACAAGCAATCCTCTTAGAACATCATTACACATCCTTGGTCGTAGAAGCAATAAAATAAGCATCAGAGATAATAAAGTAGGAAAATTGGGCCTAAGGGAAACCACTTTCATATCATAGATATGAAGAATAATAGAGTCAAGGCTCTTAGCATATATATATATAACATTCCCAACAAACACTTCTAATGCATAGATAAGAATGGTGGCTAAGACAAAGCAACCGAGCTCACCCTCGTAGTAAAAATAGATAATAAAGAAGAATATCACAATACATAGTAAGAGCAACATAGACTAAGGTCCCCAAAGTGGAGGACTCACTAATTAGCTTGAGTAGTATCGAACATGCCACATGGAGGAGGAGGATGATCAACTTTGGCACCGATTCCTACATGGTGATATCATGTAGGCAAAAGTATGCGTTAGTATGTTCGAATGTATTAAGTATGTAGGATGCAATGGAACTACAATTAGGCATCATAGTCAAAATGCATAACAATAGGCAATAGACATAATATAACAATATGGAATGAATGATCAATGCATAAGGAAAACATGCTTAATTAACTCATGGTCATATAGGATATCATATGTGTAGAAGAGACCAAGCTAGATTTCCAAAATACAAACCCCTTGGTAGGTTCGTGTGATTTCACCCATCACCCTAGTGTGTGAGGTACAAACCCCTCATCTAGGTTAGTGATAATTGCACCTATCACCCTGGTGTATGAGGTAGAAACCCCTAGTCTAGGTTAGTGGAAATCTCACCTCCACCCTGGACTTTAAGATTCTAACCCCTCAACTAATGAAATATAGAGATGAAATCATACAAGAAAATCCATTGTAAAATCATCAATTAACACCTTGCAACACCCTCAAGCAACATACATCAACTTTAAATTATCCAATTTGAGTAAAAAGAGGCTTGGGTATCATGGGTGAAAGGAGCCCATGAAAGAAACACACATACCATAGCTTGGAGATAAACTTGGTGAAGAATGGAGATGGAGACTTGAAGTTTGAAGAAAAACCTTTAAGGAAAACCTTAGCTTAGGATAAAGGTTTAGGACTTGAATTTGGGAGTGCAAATAGAGCTAAGTGTTTGAGTGAGTATTGGGGAATGTTTTGGTGATATGAGGGTGAAATATAACTAAGTATAGTTAAAAACACGGTTGGGAACACTTAGGCCCAAGACCCAAAATCCTTCGACCAAGATAAAAATCACTGGCAACAAAATACATAGGCGCGTCTGGTCCGTGACATGGATCTATCGTGGATGTCAAATTAACATATGTCTGTGACAGCTACGCATCGCGGCACTATTGTGGATCGATTCTTGATAACAAAAATTACAAAAATTGAAATTGCTAATCGTTTGCTCTTAAATTGGGATTAGATGCTTACCCCCTAATTATGACCCAATGACTAAGAATATGAAGTCAGAGTTTTGATATTGCCCATGGATTTTGAGATATATGGAATTTAAAATTCCAAGCATACGGAGGCATATTTTCGAGCAATTTTTGGGGTCATTTCAAAACTCCTTGATTGGTTGGTGGACCATCTCACCCTACCACCCATGGTGATTGAGGTACCAACCCTACAATCTGGTTATCAAGGAACAAACCCCTCTACATGGTTACTCGGGTTCATAACCCCCTGAGTGGGGCATGGTCAATCCCGGTTATCAAGGAACAAACCCCTCTTCATGGTTTCTCGGGTTCATAACCCCCTGAGTGGGGCATGGTCAATCCCAACACGATATAGGAAAATATCATATACATACATTTCTTTCACCATCATAAAGTCATTCAACTCATAAGACATGCAATAGACCTTCCATTCCACAAGAAATCATAATCGGACATTTTACGAAACACTTGGTAGGTGTGTAGTGAGCTCTCTCCCTCTACACCTATGCATGATTTATTTTGACCACCCTTTCTATTCATTTCAATCCTTGCAAACGGTTAATTTAGAAACATAGCCCCATGATAATGTCAGCACAGGCTTGACTGTTGTAATCAAGGGACAGTTAAAGTTCTCTACCAGCGCATGATCAACGATCTTGTCTTCAAGGATGCTCCTCAGACATTTTGTGAACCACTCCCAAGTAATGCTTATCGAATCACTAGGAACTTGCTCAAAGTTGTTGATCTGGTCCTTCAACTTGAGCTTTTTCGATCTAGGGAAGTACTTCTCCAGAAAGGCCTTCTATAAATCTGCGCAACTGGTGATTGAACTCTGCGGGAGGTCAAATAGCAATAATACAGCATTGCCGTAAGAGACAATGGGAAGACATGAAGTCCTACAACATCCATAGATAGATTCTGTGTTCTAATCACACTCTCAAAAACAAATTTCACATTGTGTAGATGGCTGTGTGGATCCTTTGATGGTAAGCCCACAAATAGCTCATGGTTCTGCAGCATCTGAAGTAACCCACTTGAGATTGGGAAGTTTGTGTCTACAGGTATTGGTGGCAACACAATAGTTCCAATCACTTCTACAGCCATAAGATTTAGCCTGTACTGATTCCATTAGTAAGCATTAACATTAAAATCGTGAGGATGTGAAATGTCCTCCAAAGGAGGTGGTTCTAATTCCTATCGTCCTCGTTATTTTACCTGTTCAAAGTTGTATTGGCCGCGTTATTAGCATTATCTTGCTCTATTCTTCTCATTGTTTTGTGGATCTCTGGATCAAATGGATTTAAGGGATTGTGTTGACTCTGAGTGTTGAGCGTACACTACTCGTACACCTTGCAAAGAAACAAAAATAGAAAAAAAGGTAAAATAAAGGATCAAGGATTAGTACTCAAACTACTAGTGAATTTACGAAGTCTCACCGTATTCCCCAGCCATGGGGCCGAAATCATGATGTCGCCCAACCTACATCTTCTTTTAAGAGAATAAGTAGACTCTGTCAAGATATAGAACCTAACCAAGGTTAGGGTCGGTCCCACAAGGAATACAAAAATTGACAAATATGCAATATGAGTGATTAACCGGCTCAATTCCAAAAAAGAGAGGTTTGCAATAAAGAATAAGAAAAAGTAAATTAACTATCATAACAGAAAATCAATAATAGAGAGCAATTAGGGTATTGTGTTCCCCATGATTCCATAACTTTGTATCACCAGATAACCTAATTCTTCTCTAATGTATAACACGTAGGATGGTAATTTAAGTTCACCAATCTATTTGGTCAAAGGTAAGAGATGAATTTCACTATGTGACTTGGCTTATCTCGATAGTGTGCATTACTAACAATTTCCTATTATCCAGTACAACCTCCCCTTGGCCTAGTATGGTTGATTAGACGAGAACACATCAATCAAATCGTGTTAGTTAATCTCTTTTACTATTCATTATTACCATGGTTAAGTCAGTAGCACTAGGAGAGTTCTAATATTGACCACCATCAGAAAACATGCAAAATCAAGAGAGTTAATTAATACATGCATATACATCTTCCATGAATTGTGAATTATCCATTTTACTTTGTTAGTTCTTCATGGTTCCCACAACCCTAGTTGTGGATTTAGCTACTCATGCTGTGCATAAATGATGAGATTATGAATTGAGAAGACATAATTAAACACTTCCACAATAGGTTTAGCAACAAGCAATCCAATATTAATAAGAATCACAAACGTTAAGATCAAGTTCAACAACAAGTGTTCTCTGAGTACTTAATCTAAAACCAATAAAAATTGGCGAGAACTCAAGTAAAATAACCCAATAAACCTATTTATAATAATTAAAAATAAAATCCTAAATGACATTTGGGAACTAGTTGGTACACTCTATGACAGCACTTTACGACTTGTATTGAAGTTCACAGCCTATAATTGGGGTCTTGTACATCCTTCCTGGAACACATGACTCCTTCTTTATGACACCCATTTATGACTCATAAAATAGTTTACGACCTGTAAAGGTGGTTTCGTTTGATGAACTTCAGAAAGTCTTCATTCTCAGATCCTCAGGGTACGAAACCTCTTCTAAGACTCATACATTAATCTATGACTCATTTGCATGTTTGTAGAATTAACTTTAGAAACTTGTCCCCTTACTAGAATTGCTTATGAAACCACCCTACGGCTCATAGAATGGTCTATGGCCCCTAAGATGTCTCTTATAGTAGCAAATCTACAACAACTTTGTAACTTTTCCCAAAATCATTGATAACCTGTAGCCTTACAAAGATAAACACAAAAAATACATAAAACCCACTAACATTACATTGAGAAGATACAAAATCCTAAGTTGTAAGCATCAAAAGTGTTTTATTTTGGCAGCACATCAGGAGTCTATATCTTGTTTTGCTATCACCTCATCAACCAAGGAAGATTTAGAACCATCAACAATAACTATACCATTACCCATATCTTCCAACCTCACCCCCAATCTTGCCAATCTATGTACCTCTCTAGCCATCTCCTTATCATCACCTTCCATATGAGCTAGGCTAATCATAGACACCCGAATCATAGCATCTGCCACAAAATTTGCCTTATCCGGATGGTAATGCACACTTATGTCCTAGTCTTTAAGGAGTTTTAGCCATCTTCTTTATCCTAAGTTGAAATCTTTTTGAGTAAAGACATTTGGACGCTCTAATGATCGGTGAAGACATCAATATCCACATAACCCAAACCAACTCTAGCTACATCATAATACACAACAAAACACTCAAGCCCATCCAGTAGTGACAATATTGGAGCGAACATATGCCTATCTTTCATTGTTTGGAAGCTTTTCTCACATTCATTGGTCCACACAAACTTAACCTTTTTTTGAGTCAATTTTGTCACAGGGGGAGCAATGGAGGAGAATCCATTCATAAACCTTCTATAGTAACCCGCAAGGCCCAAGAAACTCCTAATATCAAACAGGGTCAATGGTCTAGGCTAATTCCTAATCACATCGGTCTTCGTAGGATCCACACTTGTCATATTTAGCATACAATCTCTCCTCTCTTAATCTTTGCAACATAATCCTCAAATGGCCCATATGCTCCACCCTACTATGTGAATAGATCAAAATATCATTAATGAAGACAAAAACAAAATAATCAAGGTATGGTTTGAAGACCCTATTCATTAGGTCCATGAAGATGGCCGATGTATTAGTCAACCCAAGGGACATCACCATAAATTCATAATGTACCTATCTAGTCCGCAAGGCCATCTTGGGAATATTACACTCCCTCACCCTCACTTGATGATACCCGAACTGGATATCAATCTTGGAGAAACAACTATCCCCTTGTAATTGGTAAAACAAATCATTAATTCTCGAAAAAGGATATCTATTCTTTATAGCAACCCTATTGAGTTGCCGGTAATCAATGTACATTCTAAGTGACCCATCCTTCCTTTTCATAAACAACACCGGAGCACCCCAAGGTGATTGACTTGGTCTAATAAATCCCTTTTCCAATAAATCTTTCAATTGCTCTTTTAACTCCTTCAACTCCACTGGCCATACGGTAAGGGGTAATGGAGATAGGTTGAGTATCGGAAAGAAGATATATGCCAAAGTCTATCTCCCTTTCAGGAGGGACACCGGGAAGGTTATTTGGGAAAACATCAAGAAACTCGTTTACAATGGGGACCGACTCAATAGAAGGGACCTTAGACTCCACATCTTTAACCCTCACAAGATGATACAAGCACCCTCTACAAATCAACTTATGGGCTTTAATGCATGAAATTAATCTACCCTTGACCACCACATCTTGGCTTTCCCACTTAAGGACGGGTTCATTAGGAAATTAGAACTTGATCATATGGGTTCTATAATTAATAGAAGCATAGTAGGTATGCAACCAATCCATCCCAAGAATGACATCAAAGTTTACCATGTCTAATTCAACAAGATCACAAGGCAAAAAATTATTCAAAATGCAAATAGGATAAATCCTATAAACTTTCCTAGAAACAATAGAGGCACCAATAGGAGTAGACACTTCATATGACTTATGCAACAACTCGGGAACAACGTGGAACTTTTTAGCAACAAGAGGAGTACTAAAGAAAAGAGGGGAACCCAGATCAATCAAAGCATACACATCAAAGTCAAAGATTTTCAATATACCAGTAACAACATAAGGGACCTCACCAACCCCTTGTCTTCCATGTAGAGCATAAAATCGATTGTGCCTTAGGGTACCACCTTGAGGACCACCACTTCCCAAAGGAACTGTGTTAGCACCCCGGGCCTTGCTATGGTTTCTTTGACAATCTACCTTCTTGTGACCAAGCTCCAACACATTCATAGCATGCATTAGAACTCCTCAAACATGGGCCTCCATAGCTTCTTTCACATTTAGGGCACACATCATTAGGAGTCATTCCACCCATACCTTGAAGCCTTGGGAGGTCATTGGCAAACCCCGCCCTATTAGTAACTTAAAGAGGCCTTTGGCCTTGAGGAAAACTTAGCACCCTTATGGAATTTACCCTCAAATTGGGCCCTCTTGGCCTTATGCCCCCTTTTTTCCCTCAATTTCTCCTTTTTTATTTGCTCAGCATATGTTATTAACTAAGACAAGTCCATATCACTAATAAGAAAGACGGACTCGCATTCATCATTAACCAAGTTAGGGACCCCCATCATAAATTTATTCATCCTCGATCTAGGATTAGCCACCAAGTGAGGAGCATACTTTGAAAGTTGATTAAATTTGAGGGCATACTCCCTCACACTCATAGCAAGGATCGGCCACCAAGTGAGGAGCATACTTCGAAAGTTGATTAAACTTTAGGGCATACTCCCTCACACTCATGGCACCTTGTTTCAAGTTCATAAACTCCACCAACTTTTCTTCCCTAAGCTTAAGAGGGAAAAAACAATTAAGGAAGGCCAATTTGAATTCTTCCGAAAGCACCATATAGCCATTACCCTTCTCACCCTTCTATTGCTAATAGTAAATTTGTGCTACCCCTTTGAGTTGGTACACTTCCAACTCTGCTTTTTCATTTGGCTCAACATACATGATAGTTAAGATTTTGTAGACCTCATCAATGAACTCTTGTGGATCTTTATCCACTTTTGATCCATGGAAAATCAGAGGATTAATCCTCATGAAGTTTCTTAACCTAGCTCCCAGGGTAGTAGAATGAGGAGCTTGGGCCCTTTGTTGCACTTGGTTGGCCAGCACTTAGGCAAGCATAGTAAGAGCATCGCGAAGCTTACCATTGGTAGGTTGTTCCTCGAGAGTTTGGGCTTGTCTTCTTCTAGTGTTTGGCATGATGTAGCATAGCAAAGAACAATTGTTAGAGGGAAAGCTCACTACAACTTTATAGCATGACATAGAACATGAAGAAGGGAAACATTTCCTAAAACACCTCATAGCCTCCTATTCATAGTCATGGCGCACTTCACAACCATGAATAGGACTCTAATCGATGCGGTGTTGGACTCCAAGGATTATCAGCCTAGTGCTCTGATACCAAGTTTGTCACGATCTAAGCCTTGGGCTTAGATATGACACGGCGAGTGGTGAACCTGAAGGAACCCCAATCAAGCCTCTCAACTTATTATTACACATCATTGGTCGTAGAAACATGTAAAAGACATAAAATAAGATCAAAGGGCAATGGGGCGAAGGGATAGCTTGCAAAACAACATCAATAATAGCCAAGCAGTCATAGTTCATAACATAGATACATAACTGGTCTAACAAACATCTCTAAATACATAGATAGTCTAGAGGCTAAGACGAAGTAACTGGGCTCACCCTCATAGTCAAAGTAGAATATAAGAAAGTGTCTTAATACATAGATAATACCAATATAGACTAAGGTCCCCGAAGTAGAGGACTCACCAACTAGCTTTGAGTAGGACTGATCTAGTCATGTGGAGGACGAGGATGATCAACTTGAGCGCTGGTCCTTACATGGTGATATCATGTAGGCAAGAGTATACATTAGTACGTTTGAATGTACTAAGTATATGGGATGTAATGTAACAATAGATAGACATCATACTCAAAATGCATACATTAGACAACAGGAATAGTATAGCAATATAACATGTATTACTGGAACTTCTTCATATGTCAAGTTGTCTTCAACTACCCCCACAACATCAAGAGGCATAATAGCATTAGGATCACCCACACATTTTCTCAACATAGACACATGAAAGCTAAATGAACCAATTCCATTTTTCTAAGATATCATATATGTATAAGAGACCAAGCTAGCTATTAAAGGAATAAACCCCTTGGTGGTTGTGCAATATAAACCCCTTACATTGTTGATGATAATCACATCCTATCAATACAGTGACGAAGTATAAACCCCTTGCATGGTTGATGGGTATAAACCACCAACATGGTTACCCAGGCTCTTGTCCCCCCCTCAAATCGGGTATGGTCTAATGCAACACTTTATATAGGATTTATCATATGCTCTAGTGTAACATTTTATATAGGAATAATCATATACATAAGCTCATCTCAACTTAAGCTTATTTCATCATCATAACATCATTCATATCATATCTCATGCTTCGAACCTTTAATTTCTCAAGAAACCACATCCGGACATTTTATCAAACACTTTGAGGGTGTGAAAAGGGGGTAAAAGAACATGCCATTTAGAGATGAAATCATGCAAGAAAACCTGTTGTAAAACCATTAATCAACACCTTGCAAAACCCTTAAGACATTCACATCAAAATCCCACATCAAATACAACATTAGATCCAAGATTTACAACTCAAAACAAGCTAAAACAACAATAATTTCATGAACTAAAATCAATGTGCCATAAATTTCTCAATACACAAGACCCACATGTAAAATTAACTTTAAATTATGCAATATTAGTAAAAAAGAGGCTTAGGAACCATGGGTGAAAGGATCTAATGGTTCAACACCACATACCTTATCTTTGGAGAACTTCTTGGTGAAGTTTTAAATTGGAGGCTTGAAGCTTGAAGAAAATTCTTAGTTCCGGATGAGGGTTTTGAGTTTAAAAATTTTGGAGTGAAAATATGGCTAAGTGTTTTGGGGAGTATTAGAAAATGTTTAAGATGATATAAGGGTGAAATTAGGCTAAGTATAAATAAAAACACATTTGGAAAACTTGGACCCAACACTTAGAATATTTTGGGCTGCACAGGAAAACACTGCCAGGAAAAATACACCTCTCCGCGTCGCGGAGAGGATGCAGAGAATGAATTACACTAAAGGTTGCCCTTCATACATCACAGAGGAAACGCGTAAACCTCACTAGGATTTGCTTAAAAATTTATAATTGCTAATTTATGCTCTTAAATCGAGGTTAGACCCTTTTTTCACCTAATTTTGACCCCTGATCATAAATATGAAGCTGGATTTTCAAAATAACGAATGGATATTAAGATATATAGAAATTAAAATTCTAGGCATTACGAGGCACATTTTTGGGCACTTTTTGGGATCATTTCATGATGCTTGAATAATAACCTTAAGATTCAGATGAGTTTTGGGACTTTAATTTAGGAGTAAAATATTAAGTTATGTGTTTGAGTGAGTATTGGGGAATGTTTTGAATGATATGAAGGTAAAATATGGCTAAGTATAGGTATTTTAACATTTGGGAACACTTATGCCCAAGACCAAAAAGTCATGGACCCAGCTTGAAAAACAGTACACAAACTGAATTGAGGTGAGCCCTTGGTGCATTGCGCCTTGGGCGCAAAAACCTCACTGGAAATCGCATTTTGGGATTTTTAGATTTTGATACGGTTGCTCTTAAATTGGGGTTAGACCAATTTTCCTCTCAATTTGACCCCCTGATCAAGAATATGAAGTTGGATTTTCGATAAAGCGCACATATTTTGAGATATATGGAAATTACGATTCCAGGCACTTCGAGGAATATTTTTAGGCACTTTTTGGGGTCGTTTCAATATCATCTCCTTGGAAACATTCGTCCCTAAATGTCAAAGAAACGTATATGAGAGATGAAAATATGACAAGTTCAGCCCACATAAGGATGCAACAATGCGCTTAAACATTATTTCGAAAAAATCTCAACATAGGTGTAAAATCATCATGAACTTGTCAATTTAAACATGAACGTATGCAATGACATGAGGGCTGAACTTAAGTCTTGAGATCATATAAAGGACATAGATCAATACCTTAGGCTTGAGTGGAGTGGAAAAGGTAAGGTTATCGCTTTTACATGTCACCTTCAGCCTCCCAAGTAGCACTCTCAACTTGTTGATTCGTCTGAAGGACCTTAACGGAAGCAACATCCTTGTTCCTCAACCTCTTCACTTATCTTTCTAAGATCTCTACTGGAACTTCTTCATATGTCAAGTTGTCTTCAACTACCCCCACAACATCAAGAGGCATAATAGCATTAGGATCACCCACACATTTTCTCAACATAGACACATGAAAGCTAAATGAACCAATTCCATTTTTCTAGGCTAATCCAACTCGTAGGCTACCTTACCAATCCTTATCATCACCCTATAAGGACCCACATATCTAGGGCTTAACTTTCCCTTCTTACAAAGATGGACCACACCCTTTATAGGTGACACCCAGAAATAAACCCAATCACAAACCTTGAATTCCAGACCCCTTCTCCTCACATCAGCATAAGACTTTTGGCGACTTTGGGCAGTTTTCAACCTTTCTCTGATCTTCCTTACCTTCTCCATAGCATCCATAACTAGATCCAGACCCAATAAAGCCACCTTTTCAACCTCAAACCACCCAACCGGTGAACTACAATGTCTACCATAGAGAGTCTCAAAAGGAGTCATACCAATACTAGAATGATAGCTATTGTTATATGCAAACTCAATCAATAGAAGATGATCATCCCAACTACCCCTAAGCTCCAATACATAAGCCCAAGAATTTCCTCAAGTGGTTGGATAGTTCTTTCAGCTTGGTGATCCATGTGAGGGTGAAAGGTTGTACTAAGTTTAACTCTTGTACCAAGACCCTTTGAAAGGACCTCTAAAAGTGAAAGGTAAATGCAACCTCACCAAGTCTTGAATGTATAACCTAGCATAATCTTCAGCACCATATGTGGTCTTAACTAGTAAAAAGTGAGCTGATTTTGTCATCCTATCCACCACAACCCAAATGGAATCAAAACCCCTTCTAGTCTTGGGCAACACAAACACAAAATCCATATTAACCTCCTCCCACTTCCAAGTAGGAATCTCTATGTCTTGGGTTAGGCCACCCGGCCTTTGATGATCGAGTTTGACTTTGTGG
The DNA here is from genome assembly GCA_000787875.1 of Solanum virginianum. NCBI lineage: Eukaryota > Viridiplantae > Streptophyta > Magnoliopsida > Solanales > Solanaceae > Solanum > Solanum virginianum. The sequence continues at coordinate 83,675 of DF357816.1, read as the reverse complement.
CAACTATATAACCAGAAATAAGTTTGGCAATGTTCCTCTTCATACCTCCTCAGTAATACATATCCCTAAAATCTCTATACATTTTGGTAAATAGAATAAGAAGAATTATGGGCCTCATTAATGATCTTTCTTATCAAGCCATCAACACAAGGTTCACACAACCTACCTTGGTACCCAATGACACCATCTCCCCCTTAGGAGAAAACCTCCACCTTGTCCTCTGTCACCAAGGCCTTCAATTCTAACAAGTGGGAATCAAGATCTTGCTTTGCTACCACCTTATCAACCAAGGAAGACTTAGAAGCATCAACAACAACACCACCACCACTACCAACCTCTTCCAACCTAACCCCTAATCAAGCCAACTAATGTACCTCCCTAGCCATCTCTTTATCACAACCATCAACATGAGCTAGGCTACCTATAGACATCCTACTCAAACCATCTGCCATCGTATTAGCCTTATTGGAATGATAATGCACACTCATATCATAGTCCTTAAGAAGTTCTAACCACCTTCTTTGCCGCAAGTTGAGATATTTTTGGGTAAAGACATATTGGAGGCTCTTATGATTAGTGAACACATCAAAATGCACTTCATACAAGTAATGATGCCAAATTTTCAAAGCAAAGACCACGGTGGCTAATACAAGATCATGGGTAAGGTAGTCCTTTTCATGCACCTTGAATTGCCTATAAGAACAGGTTATGACCTTACCATTTTGCATTAGAACACAACCCAAAGAACCTCTATAAGCATCACAATACACAACAAACCCCTCTAGCCCTTCTAGTAGTGACAATATAGGAGCAAACACAGGCTTACCTTTCAATGTTTGGATGCTCTTTTCACACTCATCGATCCACTAAAATTTAACCTGCTTTGGGTCAATTTTGTCTTGGGAGAAGCAATAGAATAGAACCCATTGACAAATCTCTTGTAGTAAGCCGCTAAACCCAAGAAGTTCCTAATATCCGATAGGGTCAATGGTCTAGGCCAATTTCTAATCACATCCATCTTTTTAGGACCCAGCTTAATACCATCCCCCGATACCACATTTCAACCAAAATTCACACTTCTCACGTTTAGCATAAAATTACTCTTCCCTCAATCTTTACAACACTACCCTCAAATGACCCATATTCTCCTTCTTATTCTGTGAATAGATCAAGATATCATTAATGAAGACTACAACAAAAGAATTAATGTAGGATTTGAAGACCTTATTCATAAGATCCATGAAGATAGTCAGTGCACTGTTCAACCCACAAGACATCACAACAAACTTAAAATGCACATACCTATCTGAAAGGCCGTCTTAGGAATATCACACTCCCTCAATTTCACTTGATGATACTCAGACCAAAGATCAATCTTAGAGAAGTGACTAGCCCCTTGCAATTGGTCAAACAAATTATCAATCCTTGGAAGAGATATTTGTTCTTGATAGTGACCCTATTAGGTTGCTGGTAGTCAATACACATTCTAAGAGACTCATCCTTCTTCTTAACAAACAACACTGGTGCACCCCAAGGTGATTTGCTAGGCTTAAAAAAAACCATTCTCCAAGAAATCCCTCAATTGCTTCTTAAACTCCTTTAACTCCGCCAGGGCTATACGGTAAGGGGGAATAGAAGTGGGTTGAGTATCGAGGAGGAGGTCTACACAAAATCTATCCCCCTTTCGAGAGGAATATCGAGGAGGTAATTTGGAAAGACATCAACAAACTCATTTACAAATTGAACCGACCCTATAGGAATGACCTTAGACTCCACATCCTTAACTCTCACAAGATGATAAAGACATCCCTTAGAAATCAAATTATGGGCTTTAATGCAAGAGATGAATCTACCCTTGACTACCACATCATGACTCTCCTTCTCAAAGACTGTTTTATTTAGGAATTAAAATTTGACCCTACGAGTTCTACAATCAATAGAGGCATAGTATATATGCGACAATCCATCCAAAGAATGATATCAAAATCAATCATGTACAACTAAACAAGATCACAAAGGCAATATTTTTTACAAGATGTGAATGGGACAATTTCTATAGACCTTTCTAGCAATAATAGATGCACCAATAGGAGAAGACACCTCATATGACTCACACAACAATTCTGGCTCAAAATGAAACTTTTTGGCAACAAAGGAGTAACAAAATCAAGAGTACAACCTGGATCAATCAATGCATAAACATTAAAATCAAAGACTTTTAACATACTTGTTACAATGCCGGCCACCTCTTCAACCCCTTGCCTCTCATGCAAAGTATAAAACCGATTGTGCCTTGGGGAACCACCTTGTTGACCACCTATCCTTTGGAACCCTAGCCTTGAGAATGGACATCCTTACATTTT
>DF357816.1:50764-81243 GCA_000787875.1 Solanum virginianum | reverse complement strand
TGGACATCCTTACATTTGTTGCGATTTCAAGGACAATCTATTGCCTTATATTTCCCCACAATCATAGCAAGCATCAGTATTCCTCAAGCATGGGCCACCATGACCCTTACCACACTTCGTACACACATTAATAAGACCCATACCACCGACACCTTAAGCCTTTCGAATGTTATTGGCAAACCTCCTATAGGGAGCATAAAAAGATCCTTGACCTTGATGAAATTGGCCACCCTTGAGACTTTGGAACTTACCATTAAAATAGGCCTTCTTGGCCTCAAGAATCCTCCTCTTCCTCAACTTTTCCTCCTCTATTTGTTCAAAATAGGTCATCAAATAGGACAAGTCCATGTCATAAATAAACGTAGCAGACCGTACTCTTTCACTCACCAAATCGAAAATACCTATCATAAATTTATTCATCTTAGACCTTGCGTCGGCCAGCAAGTGTGGAACATATTTAGAAAATTGATTGAACTTGAGGGTATACTCCCTCACACTCATAGAACCTTGTCTCAAATTCATAAATTCCACCGATTTGGCTTGTTTAAGCTCAAGAGGAAAGAACCGATTAAGGAAAGCCACCTTGACCTCCTCCCAAAGTACCAAATTGTTGACTCCCTTCTCCTCTTTTTATTTATTGTACCATATTTGTGCTACTCCTTTGAGTTAGTACGTCTCCAACTCCGTCTTATCCTCTGACCTTACACCCATGATTATGAAAATATTGTAAACCTCATTAATGACTTCTTGAGGGTCCTCATTCACCTTTGACCCATGGAATTCCAGGGGATTCATCCTTATAAAATCTCTCACTCGAGATGCTGGTATGGGAACATTAAGGGATTGGGCCCCTTGGTTGGCTTTATTAGCCACAACTTGTGCAACTAAAGTGAGAGCATCCTGATGCTCTCCATTAGCCAGTTGCTCCTCGAATGTGCAGGCTCATCTTCCTCTCATGTTAGACATGATCTAGCATAGCAAGTGATAATTGTTAGGGGGAAAACCTTACCTCAACTTTGATAGCACAACATAGAGTAAGAAGAAGGGAAACATATCCCAAGCACCACATAGCGTCTTGCTCATAGTTGTGGTGCACAGTACTACCATGAACAAAACTATAATTAATGCAATGTATTGGATACCATGGACCATTAACAACCTAGTGCTCCGATACCAAGTTTGTCACGACACAATCCTTGGCCCTAGACTTGATACGGCACATCGGGAACCCGAAGAGACCCCAAGTAAGTTCCTTAACATATCATTACACATCCTTGGTTGCAAAAGCAAGAAAATAACAACAAGATGTAGTAAATAGGGATAATTGGGGCTAGGGGGCCTCTTTCACATCATAATTAACAAGAGCCAAAGGGAGAGGCAAAGCTTGTAGCATAATACATATCATTTCCAACAATACCTCTACTACATAGATAAGAGCGGCGGCCAAGACAAGTAACCGGGCACACCATCATCGTCAATACATACATAAAAAAAAGATAGTCTTAGAAAATAGCATAAGATAATAAACATCATCCCTGGAATTGAGGACTCACCAACAAGCTTAGGAGAAATCATACTAGCCACATGGAGGAGGAGGATCAAGCGGGGCTCCGATTCCTTCATAGTAACATCGTGTAGGCATAGAGTATGCATTAGTATATTTGAATGTTCTGAGTATATAGGATGTAATCCAATAAAAGGTAGTAAACTTAGGCAAAATGCATAATAATATCCAATAGAGAGCATAATAACAATATGGCATGTATAATGATGCTTGAAGTAAAATATGCTTATATAGAACATAGTACATGTGTAGCAAGTGACCACCAATATAGGCAATCAAAGTACAAACCCCTTGATGTGGTTAATGAGGTACCAACCTCTCACTATGGTTATAGGGGCCTACTACCCCGCGTACTAGGGAACCAAGGTAGATACCCCTCGATGTGGTTAATGAGGTACCAACCCCTCAATATGGTTATACAGGCCTATTACCCCCCTGTACTAAGCAACCAAGGTGATTAGATGAGAACACGTCAATCGAATCATGTCATCTACTCCCCTTTTCCTATTCGTCACTACCTTGGTCGAGATCATGATAGTAGGCAGGGTTAGGTGTTGGCCACCACTAAACAATAATCATAATGAAGGGAAACAGACAATGCATGCAAAATCCCAATCTTAGAAATGCAAAAAATCTAGGTTATCTCAAGTCAACTATCCATGGTTCCCAAAACCCTAAGTTATGGGTGCTTAGCTACTCATGGCTAAGGTAAAACCAATAATGATGCAAATACAAGACATAGTTGAGAATTTTACCCAAAGCAATGAAGAGAGATACACCACAAGTTGCAAACGACAAGCTTGATAGATTGAGAGTGAATATAAAATAGGATTTGTACTCCCCAAAAGTGGGTTTTCCAAGAGAAAATAAAAATCTATGCTAAAATCCTAAAATATTCTAGAGAGAATATTCAAAGGCAATATTCAATGTTCCAACTATGGGATCCTTCAAAATAAACTCTAACTTAAAGTATTTATAGTAGTAAAAAAATTAACCCTAAAAATTACACAGAAAAGACAACTAGCAGTTTGTATGCCTCATATATATGACACAGAGGGTGACCTACAAGTCCTAATCGGGGTCTCATATTTGGTACTTGGCATTTTGGATTCAACTGGTATGACCCACTGGTACGAGTCATTGCTTGGGCTACGAATTGTATGCTTCTCTCATAGTCTAGGCTTTCAGTTTTTTGTCCAAATTCTTAGCTCTCTATTCCTTGCTATGAGTCTACCTATAGAGTCATAGTGAGACCTATGACTTGTACGATGGACTCGTAGGGATGACCTCCACTTAGCAAATTTTTTTATTTTTGCTTTCTGTTTCTTGCTACGAGATCACGCTATGACTCATCGCTTGGGCAATGACTCATAGGTGAACTCGTATATCCTCTATTTTTGCAAAAATTTGTAATTTTCTTCCAAAATCTTGTCAACCTACCTTTTCTACAATAACAACACAAAAACACATAAAAACTATAAAAAAGCGCATTAAGAACTCATAAAATCCCTTGTTTTAGGCATCAAATGTGTTGTATTTTGACAGTCATCAACGCCCTTAACTTAGAATTATTGTTTGACCTAAAGCAATGACTTAATCAAAGCAAACAATGAGAAACACATAGCAGTTATACTAATGGCATATATATCATTTACTCTAATTCAAGTGATAGGATCGAGGTTAGAAACAATACTAAGAAGGAGAGAATACTAGAATGTGGAAGCAACAACAAAAAGAAAGATAAATACTAATTAAAGATATGGGAAATTCAAAGGAAAGATCCAAGAATTTCCAAGAAATTGATATTCTAAGGCCTTGATAAGATCCAAGTAACAACGTAAATATTTATGGAAAAAATTTGATGCCTTTACTTGAGAAAACTAATCAAAATGTTAGATTCAGATCTTGACTGCTTTATGAGTAACTAAAGACAATAGTTAGAATGTAAACTAATCACCTTAGAAAGATTACCAAAAAGAAATCAAAATAAGAAAGTACTTTATACCTCAAACTATAAACTAGTAAATGTTTAAAGATAAATTCTTAAAAAACAAGTCACATAGCTTCAACAGAAATCTCTCAAATATTAGTAATATGAATCTGTCTTTAATGAAAGAAAAAAGATTCCTATGTGTATTATCGGGTCCTTGGATGTCCAAGACCTCTTAGGTTAGGCCCAAGAAGTATCAAAAACCTAGAAAGAAAATTACAAGGTAAATCCTACTCTAGAAAGGAAATAAAGTTACCTTAACTAAGAATAGACCTAATAGTTCTAGGAAAGCATTAAATGGTACTAGGATACTATAAATAGAATAAGGAAAACATTAGTAACCTATATATAAAGAAGGAAATAAGGTAAAACCCAACTAGCAAAAGAATCTTGAAAATTTGGAAAGTTTGACTAGTCTTCTCTGCAAACTTGGGCAGAAAGCAACTTTTGTTGTGGTTGATTCATGGACTCTTCTTGGCCTTATATGCACGAAATTTAACCCTAAAATTCTTCATCTTTGAGTTGAATTTGGGCCAATAAATAATTGTACCATTTGGACAATTCATCCTTCGTGGGCTTTTGTTCTTTCTCCCCAACAAGACACCTTTGGATCTACAATTGAATCCCATTGAGCATATTATTAAACTCCTTGGTTTGAGATCTTGTTATGGGCATCCTTTGATCTTCTAAAGCTTCATCCTTTTCCTTCAACTGGATAGAGCTTCGTATGATCCTATCATTCCCCTCTTCTTCAAGAGAATTCATACTTGAATTCAAGTCTGTATTAAAATGGGAAAGATTAGAAACATTAAAAGTAGCACTAACTTGGAACACACCAGGAAGATCAAGTTTATAAGCATTGTCTCCAATCCTTTCAAGGACTTTGTATATGCCACTTCCTTTGGAAGGAAATCTTTCCTTTCTAATATGCACCCAAACCAAGTCCTCAGGTGTAAACACAACATACTTTCTTCCTTTATTCCTTCGCAATGCAACTTCCTTATTTTTCTTTTCAATTGCAAGTCTTATTTGTTCATGAACCTTGTTTAGCATGTCAGCCTTCTTTCTACCATAAGATTAGAAAAATCATTAGTAGGTAAAGGCAGTAAATTAGGAGGGGTAAGGGGGTTGAATCCATGTACAACTTCATAAAGAGTCTTACTAGTAGAAGAATAAAAGCTCCTATTATAAGTAAATTCCACATTAGGCAAGTAATCTTCCCAAGAAGTCTACTTTCCTTTCAAAACAACCCTCAACATATTCCCTAAAGTTCTATTAACAACTTCTATTTGCCCATCAGTTTGTAGGTGACAAGATGTGGAAAGTAGCAATTTAGTCTATCAGTTTCCCAGAAAAACTCTCCAAAAGTAACTTAAGAACTTTGCATCCCTATCACTAACAATAGTTCTAGGTATTCCATGCAATTTAACCAATTCTTTTACAAATAAGTCAGCCACATGAGATGCATCATTAGTCTTTTTACATGGAATAAAATGAGCCATTTTAGAAAATCTATCTACTACCACAAATATACTATCCTTACCAAATTTAGTCCTTGGAAGCCCCAATACAAAGTCTTTAGAAATATCAACCCAAGGAGAACTAGAAATAGGTAAAAGAGAATAAAGACTATGTGGCAATGTTCTAGACTTAGCTTGTTTACATTCAAGACAATGAGGACAAAGTTTTTCAACATCCTGTGTCATGATAGGTCTATAAAAATGTTCAGAAAGTATTTCAAAAGTTTAAGGCACTCCAAAATGTCCCATTAGCCCTTGACAATGTGCTTCCTTAACAAATAGTTCACGCAAAGAGTAGTTAGGTACACACAACATATTTTCCTTACATTTAAAGTCATCATGAAGATTAAATTTCTGAAAAGGACCCCACTTACATTCATCAAAAAATTTATCAAAATCAGAATCATTCGCATAGAGTAACTTGAATTGGTCAAAACCCAACAACTTTGAAATAAGAGTAGATATCAAAACATAACTTCTTGAGAGCGTATCAGCAACCACATTCTCCTTTCCTTGTTTGTAGGCAATTACATAATGAAAAGATTCAATGAACTCCACCCATTTAGCATGCCTATGACTAAGTTAACTTGCTCTTTAAGTACTTCAGTGACTCTTGATCAGTCTTCACCATAAATTCTCAAGGCCACAAGTAGTGCTGCCATGTAGCTAATGCCCTTGCCAAGGCATATAACTCCTTATCATAAGTTGAGTAGTTCAATGTTGCTGCTTTTTCTTGATTTATTTTTCTACTCTAACAGACAAATCAACTAACTTATCTAAAGTTACCTATTGTTGTATCTCCACTACATTAGCTATTTCAAGATTTAAACCATTTACAAATCTAGCCATTATAGCTTCTTCTTCCTCTATGCGATTAGCTTGGATCATAGCCATATATCTCAATTGACATAGGAGGATAAATGATATTTTTGCCACCCCTAGTAGTTACTGCCATACAATGCTCTTCATTCTTTGGAGTTTGAACTATATTGCTAGGTAATCTACAACACTAACATTGATTAACCAGAGTCAATACTTGACCACACTATTATTTAAGATACTTGATAGCCACATAATAAGACTCTATTTTCTAATTAATGATTGTAATTTCTGATCTCATTCTATGTAGAGTCTCATCTGTGTCCCAGCTATCTTCAACAGGCGATAAAATATCTCTTCCATTTTGGAATAGCTTATTCCTACATCATGATGGTGTGTTGGCATATAAGGACCATTCCTGAGACCATCTCTACTACTCCACTTGGTGTCTGGACCCCTATTTTTCTCATAATGACCACCCTGGCTATCTCTGTAAGAACATTCTCTTCTATGGGTCCAATTATAGTGTCCTTGACCTTGGCACCAATGGTCTTGATTGGACCATTAGACGTTAGTCTTAAAACCCCACATCTGATCATCTGAAAACCAAGTGTCCTCCTCATAATATGCTCCTCGTACATGGGCGTACGTGAAGGCTAATGTTGTGATCAGGGACACTCCACAAATCACCCTTTTTTTTAAAGGCCTTGGGAACGAAACAAATAAAAACAAAAACAAAAACAAAAGTTAAATATAAGAGAATCTAGAAACCAATGCTTATACTAACTAGTAGCAAAATCAAGTCAGGAACCTAGCTGTATTCCAAGTCAATGAAGCCATAATTTTTGATGATATTTATGCTACAATAAGAAAATGGTCGCTGTCAGTAATTAACCTAACCAAGCATTAGAGTCGAATCTACAGGGAATACGGAGCTTCAATATAGAGATCCACTATCAATCATTTCAAGCATCGATTGCTAAAATGTCTAAATGGGAAGGTTTTTATGATTGAAGAACAAAAATAAAAATAAACACTATACTAACTATGCGGGAAGACACTCAAATTTTCGGACAACTCGAGAATTATGTTCCTCATGATCTATTGTCTCAATTACCCTAGACAACATAATCCTAATTAGGAATTAGCATGCAGGACGGTAATTTAGGTTCTTCCAGTCCTTTTGTGAAAGTGAAGGTCAAATTTCACCATGGCACTTGGTCGGCAACCATGGTGTGCCAACTAACCGTTACACATTGTCCCAGTCAAGCTCTATTTGCTTAGGTTTGGTTGACTAGATGAGAAAACATCAATCGAATTTTGTCATCTACTTCCCTTTTCCTATTCATCACTACCTTAGTCAGGATCATGATAGCAGGTAGGGTTTGGTGTTGGACACTACCAAACATAAATCAAAATGAAGGGAAACAAATAATACATGCAAAATTGCAGTCAAAGAAATGTACAACGTATATGTTATTTCAAGTCAACTACTCATGGTTCCCACAACTCTAAGTTGCAGGTACTTAGCTACTCATGGCTAAGGCAAAATCAACAAGAATGAAAATGAATGATATAATTGAGAGTTTATCCAAAACAATGAAGAACAAGAACAACACAAGTTGCAAGTCATAAGCTTTTATAAATGGAGAATGAGTATAATGTATGTCTTGCAATCCCTAGAAGTGGGTCTTCAAATTAAAAGTGATAATCTACACTAAACTTTAGAAAAAACCCTTAGAATATTCAAGAGAGAATATTCAAAGTGTTCTACAAGATATTCAATGTATCACCTACCTTTCTAAAACCCTATCATTATGTATTTATACTATTTACAATTTAACCCTAAAAATTAAAATGAAAAGATAGCTGGCAACAGGTACATCGCACAGATACGACTAGTAGGGTGACCTACGAGTTGTAATCAGGGTCTCATAGTCAACACTTGACTTTTTGGACTTTACTGTTATGACCCCCTATTACGAGTCATTGCTTGGGCTATGAATCATATGGTCCTCTCGTAGTCTAGGACTTCAATTCTTGGTCTTAAGTTTTTTCTTTTTGTTTCCTGTTATGATCCTGCCTATACAAGTCATAGTGAGAGCTACGACTCATAGGGTTGCCTTGTAGGGCTGGCCTCCAATAAGCAAATTCTTGATTTTGCTCACTATTTCTTGCTACGAGAGTACCCTGTAACTCGTTACTTGGGCTATGACTCATATGTCTTGTACATCAGCAAAATCTACAATTTTCTCCAAAATCATGCCAAATTATCTTTTTTGCAATAACAACATAAAAACACATAAAAATCATAAAAAGTCGCATTAAGAACTCATAAAATCCCTTATTTTAGGTACCAAATATGTTGTATTTTGATAGCACATCAGCCTATTAAGTTAATCAAAGTCCCAAGCCGCTCATGCTCCTACCCCGAGATCAAGGGTGAGAGACTTCATGATGATGAACCCATTAGAGTTCTATGGTTCAAAGGTGGATGAGGACTCATAAGAGTTTATTGATGAGATTTATAAGGTATTGGACATTATGGGTTTTAGATCAGAAGACAAGGTGGATTTGGCATCTTATTAACTCAAGGGGAAGTATAAATATGGTTTGATCAATGGAAGGAAAGGAATGGAAACAATAATGTGGTTCTATGGGAAGAGTTTAAGGTGATTTTTCTTAATTAGTTCTTCCCTCTTGAGCTTAGGAAGGCCACGCGATCCACTATATTGATTAATGACATGGAATTGGCCCGCTTGATGACTTATGCCAAATAAATAGAGGAGGACAAGTTGACGAAAAGAATGGGTAATGAGGCCAAGAGATCTTGACTTGATGGTGGCTCCCATGGTCTAGAGTCCGACATTGCTCCAAGCAAGAGCATCGCTAAGAATGGGGTGTCAAACCTAAGGCCCCAAGGAGATGATGGGGTGACTCATCCTAGATGCCCATGGTGTGGGAGAAAAAATAGTGGTCCATGTTGGAGGAACACTAGTGCATGCTTTGGGTGTGATGAAATAGGCCACAAAATTTCAGATTGCACATATGCTCAAAACAAGGGTAAAAATGGTGATGTTGATCAAGGGGAAGCTCTAGGACGTAATTAGTTCTATGCTCTTCAATAAAAGTAAGAGGTAGATGAGGTAACCAAGTTGCTACTGGTATGTTGAAGTTTTATTGACTTAAATGTGTGTACATTAGTGGGTTCAGGTGCCAATATTCCTATCATTATTCTTTTGCTTATTGTGGCCTTCTTATATGTGTCCTGAGTTGCTAGGTAGATCTTTTGGTATTTACCCCTTTGTTATGTCTATTGTTGCTAAATGGTTCGTAAGTATTATTATGTGGTCATGTTGCATCTAGGTCTTGTATTATGATTTTTTTGAATTGGATGTGGTGAGTTTTGAGATCATACTTGGAGTGGATTAGTTGCATTCATATTATGTATCCTATAATTGTAGTGCCCATAGAGTTAGATTCCAACTCCCTAGTGGACACATCCTTGAGTGGGAGGTGGTCAAGAGGTAGCAAAAGAGGTAGGCCCAATTCTTGTCATAAGGTACAATTGATCTCTAAGGATTTTATGTATCGTCTTATGAAAATTATTGGTGTTGAACCTAAATTATGAAGTTTATTGAGTTGTTGGTGGTGGTAGATGAGGCCTTCAATATCCTTTCTGATATGTTAAATTTGGGGTAGTGTTTTTTCTTTTGCTAGTGTATCGGCTAGTGTCCAGGCCCTAGGCTTGGGTCATGACAAGCTTGGTATCAAAGCACTAGGTATACAAGATCTTGAATATCATAGGTGTTAGACCAAATGAAAAGGCGGAGTTGGCAGTGTACAAAATCAAAAGAATAGCTCAAATATGGTATGATCAATGAAAAGGTGAGAAGGGGGTTGGTAATGTGGTGCTTTGGGAGGAGTTCCTATTGGCTTTCCATAACCAGTTTTTCCCTCTTTATCTTAGGAAAGCTAAGTTAGTATAGTTTATGAACTTGAAACATAGTGCTATGAGTGTGAGAGAGTATGCCCTCATGTTTAAACAAATTTCAAACTTTGCTCCTAATTTAGTAGCCAATCCTAGATCTAGGATGAACAAGTTTGTGATTGGGGTCTCGGACTTGGTAAGTGAAGAATGTTTGTCCGCCATGCTAAGTAGTGACATGGACTTATCTCGGTTGATGACCTATGCCGACCAAATGAAGGAGTAGAAATTGAGGAAGAGAAGGAGGAATGAGGCCAAGAGGGCTCGTCTTGGGGGTAAGTTCCAAAAGGGGTGGTCAGTTCCATCAAGGCCAAAGGTCACACCATTCAACTAATAGGGGGTTTGCAAATGACCTCCCTAGGCCTAAAGGTACTGGTGTTGTGGTTCCCGTTGATGGGTGTCCTACATGCAGGAAGGGTCATAAAGGCCCATGTTTTAAAGATTCTAATGCATTCTTTCATTGTGGGGAGCTTGGGCATAAGAAGGTAGATTATCCAAGAAACTATGGCAAGGTTCGGGGTGCTAATGCGGTCCCAATGGGGAGAGGTGGTCCCCAAGGTGGTGCCCCAAGGCACAATCGATTTTATGCTCTACATGAAATGGAAGGGGTTAATGAGGTCCTCGATGTTATTACTTTAGGATAAGCAATTAAATATTATTGATCGTACACTATATGAACACCATTAAAGTCAGGTATTTTAAGGAATTAAGACTTCCGGTATGTTGAAAATCTTTGACTTTGATATGTATGCTTTGATTGATCTGGGTGCCACTCTTTCCTTTGTTACCCTTTTTATTGCTAAAAAGTTTGATGTTGTCCCCGAGTTATTGCATGAGTCATATAAAGTGTTTACACCTGTTGATTCGTCTATTGTTGTTAGGAAAGCTTATAGAAATTGTCCAACTTGCATTTTTCATAAGTTATTGCCTTGTGATCTTGTTGGATTAGACATGGTTGATTTTAATGTCATTCTTTGGATTGATTGGTTGCATGCCTACTATGCTTCTATTTATTGTAAAACTTGTAGGGTCAAGTTCAATTTCCTAATGAACCCATCCTTGAGTCAAGATCTGGTTAGTTAAGTAGATTCAATTCATGCATTAAAGACCGTAAGTTCATCTCCAAGTGGTGCCTTTACCATCTTATAAGGGTTAAAGATGTGGAGTTCAAAGTCCCTTCCATAGAGTTGGTTTGGGTGTAAATGAGTTTCTTGATGTCTTTGCAAATGACCTTGCTGGTGTCCCTCCCGAAAGGGAGATCAATTTTTGTATAGACCTCCTCTCTGATACTCAACCTATCTCTATTCCCCCTTACCATATGGACCTGACAGAGTTGAAGGAGTTAAAAGAGCAATTGAAAGATTTGTTGGAGAAGGGATTTATTAGACCTAGTCAATTATCTTGGGGTGCCCTGGTGTTGTTTATGAAAAAGAAGGATGGGTTACTTAGGATGTGTATTTACTATCGGCAACTCAATAGGGTCACTATAAAAAAAAGATATCCTCTTCCAAGGATTGAAGAATTGTTTGACCAATTGCAAAGGGCTAGCTTCTTCTCTAAGATTAATCTTTGTTCTTAGTATCATCAACTGAGGGTGAGGGAGTGTGATATTCGCAAGCCGGCCTTCCAAACTAGATGTGGGTGTTATGATTTTGTTGTGATGTCGTTTGGGTCGACCAATGCACCGGCCATCTTTATGGACCTAATGAATAAGGTCTTCAAACCTTACCCTAATTTTTTTATTCTTATCTTCATTAATGATATCTTGATCTATTCATATAGTAGGGAGGAGCATATGGGTCATTTGAGGGTTGTGTTGCAATGATTAAGGGAGGAGAGATTGTATACTAAATATGACAAGTGTGAATTTTTATTGAAGGAGGTCGCATTCTTGGATCATATGGTATCGGGAGATGGTATAAAAGTGAATCCTAAGAAAAGCAATATGATTAGGAATTGGCCTAGGCCATTTACCCCATTGGATATTAGGAGTTTTTGGGTCTTGCGGGTTATTATAGAAGATTTGTGAATAGGCTCTCCTTCATTGCTTACCCTATGAATAAATTGACTCAAAAGATGGTTAAGTTTTTGTGGACTGATGAATGTGATAGAAGCTTCCAAACATTGAAGGATAGGCTTGTGTCCGCTCTTATATTATCACTACCAGATGGACTTGAGGCTTTTGTTGTGTATCGTGATGCACCTAGACTTGATTTGGGTTGTGTGCTAATGCAAAATGGTAAGGTCATAGCCTATGCTTCTAGGCAACTCAAAGTGCATGAGAGAAATTACCCTACCCATGATCTTGAATTGGCTGCCGTTGTGTTTCCATTAAAGATTTGGCCTCATTATTTATATAGGTGTATGTTGACATCTTCACTGATCATAAGAGCCTTCAATATGTCTTTACTCAAAAAGATCCCAACTTGAGATAAAGAAGGTGGCCAGAGCTTCTTATAGATTATGACATAAGTGTGCACTATCATCTAGGTAAGGCAAATGTGGTGGCAGATGCCTTGAGTAGGGTGTCTATGGGTAGGGTAGCCCATGTTGATAGTGGTAGGGAGATGGCTAGGGAGGTGCATCGATTGGCTAGATTGGGGGTTAGGTTTGAGGAGGTTAGTGATGATGGTGTGGTTGTTGTTTATGGGTCTAAGTCTTCATTTGTTGATGAGGCCATAGAAAAACAAGATCTTGACTCCTTCTTGCTTGAATTAAAGGCCTTAGTGAAAGAGGGATAAGTAGAGCTTCTCTCCTAAGGGGGAGATGGTTTCCTTAAGTTCCAAGGCAGGTTGTGTGTGCCTTTTGTTGATGATTTCAGGGAGAAGATTCTTGATGAGGCCCACAAGTCTTCTTATTCTATCTAGCCCAGTTTCACCAAAATGCATAGAGACTTGAGAGGGATATGTATTGGTGGGACAGCATGAACAGGGACATTGGTTCACTCTGGTTCCACCAAAATGTATAGAGACTTGAGGGACGTGTATTGGTGGGGAGGCATGAAGAGGGACAGTGCTAAATTAGTTTTCGATTGCCAAAGTTGTCAACAAGTCAAAGCCAAGTTGTCAACAAGTCAAAGCCAAACATCAAAGGTTGGGTGGCCTAACCCAAGCCATAGAGATTCCCACTTGGAAATGAGAGCTGATTAATATGGATTTTGTGGTTGGGTTACCCAAGACTAGAGAAGATATTTATCCCACTTGGGTGGTGGTTGATAGGATGATGAAACCGGCTCACTTTCTACCATTTAAGACCACATATGGGGCTAAAGAGTATACAAGGTTGTACATTCATGAGATAGTAAGGTTGTATGTGGTTCCTTTGTCTATCATATTGGATCGTGGTTCATAATTCACTTCACACATTTGGATGTCTTTTCAAAGGGGTCTTGGTAAAAAGGTTCACCTTAGTATGGCCTTCCACCCTCAAATGGATGGCCAAGCTGAGAGAACAATTCCAACAATTGAAGAGATGCTTAGGGAATATGTATTGGAGTTAATGGGTAGTTGGGATGACCATGTTTCTTTAATTGAGTTTGCCTACAACAATAGCTATCACTCTAGTATCCGTATGGATACTTTTGAGGCTCTCTATAGGAGGAGTTGTAGATCACCGGTTGGTTGATTTGAGGTTGGAGAGGTTACTTTATTAGGATCAAATCTTGTTATGAAGGCTCGTGAGAAGGTTAGGATGACTAGAGAAAGGTTGAAGACGGCCCAAAGTCATCAAAATCTTATGCCGATGTGAGAAGGAGAGGCCTTGAATTCAAAGTGGGTGATTGGGTTTACTTAAAGGTTTCTCCAATGAAAGGTGTGGTCCATTTTGGTAAAAAAAGTGAATTTGAGTCCAAGATATTTTGGTCCTTATAAGGTTTTGAAGAGGATAGGCAAGGTAGCTTATGAGTTAAAATTGCCTAGTGAAATGAATTTTATTCATCTGGTGTTTCATGTCCTTGTGTTGAGAAAATGTGTTGATGATCCTAATGCTATTATGCCTCTTGATGTTGTGGGTGTTTTGAGGATAACTTGACTTATGAGGAGGTTCCAGTTCAGGTTTTTGATAGGCAAGTAAAGATGTTGAGGAACAAGGAGGTGCCATCTGTTAAGGTCTTTTGGAGGAACCAACAAATCGAAAGTGCTACTTGGGAGGCCGAAGTGGACATGCAAACGTGGTATCCTTATCTTTTCCACTCCATTCAAGCCTAAGGTACTAATTCTAAGTCCCATATGTGATTTCTAGTCTTATGTTTCAGTCCCATGTCATTCATATACATTCATGGTTAAGTTGGCAAGTTATGATGATTTTACACTTATGTTGAGATTTTTAAAATGGTGTTTTAAATGTAATGTTGTATTTTAATTTGAGCAGGTTTGTTATGATCATTTTTGTCCTGTACATCTCTGATACATTTGGGGATGAATATTCCCAAGGGGGAGATACTGAAACGACCCCAAAAGTGCCCGAAAATATGCCTTAGAATGCCAATAATTTTAAATTCCATATATCTCAAAATCCATTGCTATTTCAAAAATCTAACTTTAAATTCTTGTTCACGGGGTCCAAATTAGGTGAAAAAGGGTCTAACCCCAATTTAAGAGCAAAAGATTAGCAATTATGAAATTCCAAAGTGCGATTTCAAGAGGGGCTTTTGCGACCCACTCGCGACGCGCCCTTGTATATTTTGGGGACTATCTTTTAAATTCGGTACAAGACTTCTAAGTCATGGGCCTAAGTGTTCCCAGACATTCTTTTACCTATACTTAGCAAATTTTCACCCTTATATCATCCTAAACATTTCCCAATACTCACTCAAATACATAGTCATATTTTCACTCCCCAAACACAAGTCCCAAACCCTCATCCTAAGCTAAGGTTTTCCTTCAAAGCTCTTCTTCAAGGTTCAAGTCTCCATCTCTAATCTTTACTAAGTTCATCTCTAAGCTAAGCTATGCCAGTTTCTTTAACCCATGGTACTGAAGCCTCATTTTACTCAAATTACATGATTTAAAGTTGATTTACAAAAGGGTCTTGATTATTATGAAATTTACCACACACTATGTTAATGCTATGTAAAGTTGTGACTATTTTGCTATGTTTTGAGCTATAAATTTTTGATCTATTGTAAGATTTGATGAGGGGTTTTGATGTATATTGCTTATGGGTATTGCAAGGTGTTGATCGATGGTTTTACAATAGATTTTCTTGTATGATTTCACCTCTATATTTCATCATTTTATACTAGCATTGCACACCCTTGAAGTGTTTGATAAAATATCCAGATGTAGTTTCTTGACGAGTTGAAGGTCCAAAGCATGAGATATGATATGAATGACTATATAATGATGAAATGAGCTTATGTACATGATTAATTATATATAAAGTTTTGCATTAGACCATGGCCAATTCAGGGGGACTAAGAACCCGGATAACCTAGATGTGGGTTTGTACTCATCAACCAAGGGAAGGATTTGTACTTCTCCACCTTGAGATGGGGCGACATCATCACTAACCTAGATAGGGGTTTGTACTCATTTATCTAGAGAAGGTTTTGTACTTCTCCACCATGGTGATGGGGCGGCATTATCACCAACCTAGATAGGGGTTTGTACTCATTTATCTAGAGAAGGTTTTGTACTTCTCCACCATGGTGATGGGGCGGCATTATCACCAACCTAGATAGGGGTTTGTACTCATCCACCTAAATGATGGGACGACATCATCACTAACCTTCCAAAGGGTTGTAAATTTGGAAATCTAGCTTGGTCTCTTCTACAAATATGATATTCTATATGATCATGAGTTACTTATGTATTAATCATACATGAAATATTGTTATATAGTGCCTATTGCCTATTGGTATGCATTTTTCTTATGATGATTAATTCTTATTTGCATTACATCCTTCATACTTAGTACATTCTAATGTACTAACGCATACAGTATGCCTATGTGATGTCACCATGTAGGAAACGGTGCCCAAGTTGATCATCATCCTCCTCCACTTGGCTAGTTCGGCGATATTCAAGCTAATTGGTGAGTCCTCCACTTCGGGGATCTTAGTCTATGTTTCTCCTATTACATATTGAGACATTCTTCTTTATTATCTATTTTGACTATGAGGGTAAGCCTAGTTACTTTTTCTTGGCCCTCGCTCTTATCTATATATTAGAGGTATTTGTTCGACATGTTATGTATCTATAATATACGCTTGACTATTATCACTATCTATGATGATATGGAAGTGTTTTCTCTTAGCCCTGGTTTCCCCATAATTTTGTCTTTTGATGCTTGGTTTATTACTTCCGTGACAAAGGATATGTAACGATGCTCTAAAAGGCTTGCTTGGGGTCCCTTTGGGTTCCTTCTTGCGCCGTATCACATCTAGGCCCTAGACATGGGTCATGACAAACTTAGTATCAGAGCGCTAGGTTGATAAATCATCAGAGTCCAACACATCGCATCGATTAGAGTCCTATTCATGGTTGTGAAACACACCATGACTATGAATAGGAGGCTATGAGGCGTTTTAGGTAATATGTCCCTTCTTTATGTTCTAAGTCATGCTATAGAGTGGTGGTAAGTTTTACTCCCTAATGATTATTCTTTTCTATGCTAGATCATGGCAAACACTCGAAGATGAAGGGCCCGACTCTCGAGGAGCAACCTAACAGTGGTGAGCTGCGGGATTCTCTCACTATGCTTGCCCAAATTGTGGCCAACCAAGTCAATCAAGGGTCCAAGCCCCTTGTGCTACTACCCGAGGAGCTAGGGTAAGGGACTTCATGAGGATGAATCCTTCGGTGTTCTATGGGTCAAAGGTGGATGAACATCCACAAGAGTTCATTGATGAGGTCTACAAGATCTTGAATATCATTGGTATCGAGCCAAATGAAAAGGTAGAGTTGGCAGCGTGCCAACTCAAGGGGGTAGCTCAAATATGGTATGATCAATGGAAGGGTGAGAAGGGGGTCGGTAATGTGGTGCTTCAGGAGGAGTTCATATTGGCTTTCCTTAATCGATATTTCCCTTTTGACCATAGGGAAGCTAAGTTGTTGTATTTTATGAAATTGAAACAAGGTGCTATGAGTGTGAGGGAGTATGCCCTCAAGTTTAATCAACTTTCAAAGAATGGTCCTCATTTGGTGGCCGATCCTAGATCTGGGATGAACAAATTTGTGATGGGTATCTCCGATCGGGTAAGTTAAGAATACCGGACCACCATGTTAATTAGTGACATGGACTTATCTCGATTGATGACCTATGTCGAGCAAATAGAGGAAGAGAAGGGGGCATGAGGCAGAGAGGGCCCGTCTTGGGGGTAAGTTCCAAAAGCATTAGTTGGTCCCCTCAAGGCCAAGGGTCTTACCATGCTACGAATAGGAGGTCTGCCAATGACCTCCCTAGGCCTAAAGGTGTTGGTGTTATGGCTCCCATTGATATGTATCCTACATGTGGGAAGGGTCATAAAGGACCATGTTTGAAAAAATCTAATGCATGCTTTGGTTGTAGGGAGCTTGGGCACAAGAAGGTAGATTTTCCAAGAAACCATGGCAAGTTCCGAGGTGCTAATACGGTCCCATAGGGGAGAGGTGGCCCTCAAGGTGGTGCCCTAAGGCACAATTGATTTTATGCTCTACATGAAAGGTAAGGGGTTGGTGAGTCCCCGATGTTATTATCAGTATGTTGAAAATCTTTGACTTTGATGTGGATGCTTTGATTGATCCGGGTGCCACTTTTTTCTTTGTTACCCATTTTGTTTCCAAAAAGTTCTATGTGGTCCCCGAGTTGTTGCATGAGTCATATGAAGTGTCTATTCCTATTGGTGTCTCTATTGTTGCTAGGAAAGTTTATAGGAGTTGTCCTATTTGCATTTTACATAAGTTATTGCCTTGTGATCTTGTTGTATTAGACATGGTAGATTTTGATATCATTGTTGGGATGGATTGGTTGTATGCCTACTATGGTTCTATTGATTGTAAAACCCGTAGGGTCAACTTTCAATTTCCTAATGAACCCATCCTTGAGTGGGAAAGTAAAGATTTGGTGGTCAAGGGTAAATTCATTTCATGCATTAAAGCCCATAAGTTGATTGCTGAGTGCTATCTTTACCATCTAGTGAGGGTTAAAGATGTGGAGTTCAAAGTTCCTTCCATAGAGTTGGTTTTGATTGTAAATGAGTTTCTTGATGTCTTCCCAAATGACCTTCCAGGTATCCCTCCCGAAGGGGAGATAGATTTTGGTATAGATCTTCTTCACTATACTTAACCTATCTCTATTCCTCGTTATCGTATGGCCCCGGCGAATTTGAAGGAGTTAAAAGAGAAATTGAAAGATTTGTTGGAAAAGGGATTTATTAGACCTAGTCAATCACCTTGGGGTACTCCAGTGTTGTTTGTGAAAAAGAAGGATGGGTCACTTAGAATGTGCATTGACTACCTGTAACTCAATAGGGTCACTATGAAGAACAGGTATCCTCTCCCAAGAATTGATGATTTGTTTGACCAATTGCAAGGGGCTAGCTTTTTCTCTAAGATTGATCTTTGGTCCAGGTATCATCAAGTGAGGGTACGAGAGTGTGATATTCCCAAGATGGCTTTTCGGACTAGATATGGGCATTATGAGTTTGTTGTGATGTCATTTAATTTGACTAATGCACCGGCCATCTTCATGGGCCTAATGCATAGGGTCTTCAAACCTTACCTTGATTGCTTTGTTGTGGTCCTCATTGATGAAATTTTGATCTATTCATATAGTAGGGAGGAGTATATGGGTCATTTGAGGGTTGTTGTTCAAATATTGAGGGAGGAGAGATTATATGCTAAATATGACAAGTGTGAATTTTGGTTGAAGGAGGTGGCATTCTTTGGTCATGTGGTATCGGGGGATGGTATGAAAGTGGATCCTAAGAAAACTGATGTGATTAGAAATTAGCCTAGACCATTGACCCCATCAGATATTAGGAGCTTCTTAGGCCTTGCGGGCTACTATAGAAGATTTTTGAAGGTGTTCTCCTCCATTGCTTCCCCTATGACCAAATTGACTCAAAAGAAGGTTAAGTTTGTATGGACCGATGAATGTGAGAGAATCTTCTAAACATTAAAATATAGGCTTGTGTTCGCTTCTATATTGTCACTGCCGAATGGGCTTAAGGGTTTTGTTGTGTATTGTGATGTATCTAGAGTTGCATTGAAAGATAGACTTGTGTCCACTCCTATTTTATCGCTACCGAATGGGCTTGAGAGTTTGGTTGTGTATGGCGATGCATCTAGAGTTAGTTTGGGCTATGTGCTAATGCAAAATGGTAAGGTCATAGCCTATGCTTCTAGGCAACTCAAGGTGCATGAAAGGAACTACCCTACCCATGATCTAGAGTTGGTCGCTGTTCTATTTGCGTTTAAGAATTGGCTTCATTATTTTTATGGGGTGCATGTAGATGTCTTCACCGATCATAAGAGCCTCAAATATGTCTTCACTCAAAAAGATCTCAACTTGAGACAAAGAAAGTGGCTAGAGCTTCTCAAAGATTATGGCATAAGTGTGCATTATCATTCGATTAAGGGAAATGTGGTGATAGATGCTTTGAGTTGGGTATCCATGGGTAGCCTAGCTCATATTGATGGTGGTGATAGGGTGATAGCTAGGGAGGTGCATAAATTGGCTAGATTAGGGGTTAGGTTGGAAGAGGTTGGTGATGATGGTGTTGTGGTTATTGGTGGGTCTAAGTCTTCTTTGGTTGATGAGGTAATAGCAAAACAAGATTTTGACTCCTCCTTGCTTGAATGCAAGGTCTTGGTGAAAGAGGGAAAAATAGAGGTTTTCTCCTAAGGGTGAGATGGTGCCCTTAGGTACCAAGGTAGGTTGTATGTGCCTTGTGTTGATTGTTCGAGGGATAAGATCTTTGATGAGGCCCATAATTCTTCTTATTCCGTTCACCCCGGTTCCACAAAAATGTATAGGGACTTGAGAGATGTGTATTGGTGGGGAGACATGAAGAGGGATATTGCCAAATTCATTTTTGATTGCCATAGTTATCAACAAGTCAAAGCTGAACATCAAAGGCCAGGTAGCCTAACCCAAGACATAGAAATTGCCACTTGGAAGTGAGAGGTGATTAATATGGATTTTGTGGTTGGGTTGCCCAAGATTAGAAAGGATTTTGATTCTATATGGGTGGTCGTTTATAGGATGACGAAATCGGGTCACTTTCTATCAGTTAAGACCACATATAAGGCTTAAGAGTATGCAAGGTTGTACATCGATGACATAGTGAGGTTACATGGGGTTCCTTTGTCCATCATATCGGATCGTGGTACACAATTCATATCACACTTTTGGAGGTCTTTTCAAAGTGGTCTTGGTACAAAAGTTCACCTTGTGCACAATTCACTTCACACTTTTGGAGGTCTTTTCAAAGGGGTCTTGGTACAAAAGTTCACCTTAGTACGGCCTTCCACCCTCAAACGGATGTCCAAGCCAAGAGGACAATTCAAACCCTTTTAAATATACTTAGGAAATGTGTATTGGAGTTGAGGGATAGTTGGGATGAGCATTTCCCTTTGATTGAGTTTGCCTACAATAATAACTATCACTCTAGCATCGATATGGCTCCTTTTGAGGCTCGTTATGGGAGGCATTGTAGATCACCGGTTGGTTGGTTTGAGATTGGAGAGGTGGATTTATTGGGACCAAATCTAGTTATGGAGGCTCTTGAGAAGGTTAGGATGATTAGGTAAAGGTTAAGAACATCCCAAAGTCGTCAAAAATCTTATACTGATGTGAGAAGAAGAGATCTTGAATTCAAAGTGGGTGATTGGGTTTATTTGAAAGTTTCTCCAATGGAAGGTGTGGTCTGTTTTGGTAAAAAGGGCAAGTTAAGTCCATGATATGTTGGTCCTTATGAGGTCTTAAGGAGGGTTGGCAAGGTAGCTTATGAATTGATGTTGCCTAGTGAAATGAATTTGGTTCATCCGGTGTTCTATGTCTCTATGTTGAGAAAATGTGTTGGTGAACCTAATACTATTGTGCCTCTTGATGTTGTGGGTGTTTGATAGGATTGACGTTAGAAACTATACTAAGATGGAGTTAATACTAGAATGCAGAAGCAATTACAAAAAAAAAAAGAAGATAAAAACTAGTTACATATATGGGAAATTCAAAGGAAAGATCCAAGAAACTGATATTTTAAGGCCTTGACAAAATCCAAGTAACAACGTAATGATTTATGGAAGAAATCTAATGCCTTTCCTTGAGAAAATAGATCAAAACATTAGATTCGGATCTTGACTGCTTTATTAGCAACTAATGACAATAATTAGCATGTAAAATAATCACCTTCTAAAGAATACCAAAAAGAAATTAAATATATCACAAGAAGAAAATAATTTATACCTCAAACTATGAACTAGTAATGGTTTAAAGATAAATTATCAAAGAACAAGTCACAAAGGTTCAGTAGAACTCACTCAAATATTATTAATATCAATCTAATTGTCTTTAATGAAAGAAAAGAGACTTCTATATATATTATAGGTTCATTTGATGTTCAATACTCCTTAGGTTAGGCCCAAGGAGTATCCAAAACCTAGAAAGAAAATTACAAGGTAAATCCTACTCTAGAAAGGCAATAAAGTTACCTTAACTAGGAATAGGCATAGTAGTTTTAGGAATGCATTAAATGGTACTAGGATACCTTAAATAGAACAAGAAACATATTAATAACCTATATATAAATTTGTAAATAAGGCAAAACCCAACTAACAAAAGAATCTTGACAAATTTGGAACATTTGACTAGTCTTCTCTACAAACTTGGGCAAAAAGCAACCTTTGTTGTGGATGATTCTTGGACTCTTCTTGGCCTTATTTTCATGAAATTTAACCCTAAAATTTTTCACTTTGGACTTGAAGTCGTACTACCATATAATTGTAGCATTTGGACAATTCGTCCTACTTGGGATTTAGCTCTTCTTTCCCCATAAGACACCTTTGGATCTGCAATTGAAGCCCATTAAGCTTTTCATTAAACTCTTTGATTTAAGATCATGTTATGAGCCTCTTTTGAGCTTCTAAAGCTTCATCCTTATCCTTTAATAGAGTAGAGTGTTGTATGATGCTATCAGTGTTATTGAGGATAACATGACTTATGAGGAGGTTCAAGTTCAGATCCTAGATAGGCAAGTGAAGGGGTTGAGGAATAAGGAGGTGGCATCCTTTAAGGTCCTTTGGAGGAACCAAAAAATCAAAAGTGCTACTTGGGAGGCTGAAATGGATATTCAAAAGTGATATCCTTATCTTTTCCACTCTACTCAAGCCTAAGGTACTAGTTCTAAGTCCCCTATGTGATTTCAAGTCTTACGCTTCAGCCCCTATGTGATTCATATGCATTCATGTTTAAGTTGGTAAGTTATGATGATTTTACACTTCTATTAAGATTTTGAAAATGGTGTTTTAAATGTAATATTGCATTTTAATTGGGGATAGTTTGTTATGATCATTCTTGTCTTGTGCGTCTCTTTTACATTCGGGATGAATGTTTCGAAGCGGGAGATATTAAAACGACACCAAAAAGTGCCCAAAAACGTTCCTTGGAATGCCCAGAATTTTAAATTCCATAAATCTCAAAATCTAGTTGCTATTTCAAAAATTCGACTTAATATTCTTGTTCAGGAGGTCAAAATTAGGTGAAAAGGGTCTAACCCCAATTTTAGAGCAAAAGATTAGCAATTATGAAATTCCAAAGTGCAATTTCCAATGGGGTTTTCGCGGCGCCTCCGCGACGTGCCCCTGTTCATTTTGGGGACTGGTTTTATTTAGTTTAGTTTAGTCCAAGACTTCTAAGTCTTAGGCCTAAGTGTTCCCAAATGTGTTTTTACCTGAACTTGGCCAAATTTCACCCTCATATCATCCTAAACACTTCCCAATACTCACTCAAACACTTAGTCATATTTTCACTCCCCAAACTCAAGTCCCCAACCCTCATCCTAAGCTAAGGTTTTCCTTCAAGGTTTTTCTTCAAGCTTCAATCTCTATCTCCATTCTTCACCAAGTTCATCTCTAAGCTAAGGTATGTGGGTTTCTTTCATGGGATCCTTTCACCCATGATATGCAAACCTCCTTTACTAAAATTTCATGATTTAAAATTGATTTACAAATGGCTCTTCCTTATTATGAAATTCACTGTACACTATGTTAAAGCTATGTAAAGTTATGATTGTTTTATTGTGTTTGGAGCTATAAATCTTTGATCTATTGTAAAATTTGATAAGGGGTTTTGATGTATATTGCTTGCGGGTTTTGCAACGTGTTGATTGATGGTTTTACAATGAATTTTCTTGCATGATTTCTCCTCTATATTTCATGGTTTTATACTACCATTACACACCCTCTAAGTGTTTGATAAAATGTCTAGATGTAGGTTCTTGAGGAGTTGAAGGTCCAAAGCATGAGCTATGAAATAAATGACTATATGATGATGAAATGCGCTTATGTATATGATAAATTCTATATAAAGTGTTGCATTAGACCATGCCCAATTCAGGGGTACTAAGAACCCAGATAACCTAGATAGGGGTTTGTACTAATCAACCTAGGGAAGGGTTTGTACTTCTCTACCTACTGATGGGGCGGCATCATCACTATCCTAGATAGGGCTTGTACTCATCAACCTAGGGGAGGGTTTGTACTTCTCCACCATGGTGATGGGGCGGCATTATCACGAACCTAGATGGAGGTTTGTACTCATCCACCTAAGTGATGGGACGGCATCATCACTAACCTACCAAAGGGTTGTACATTTTGAAATCTAGCTTCGTCTCTTCTACACATATGATATCCTATATGGGCATGAGTTACTTAAACATGTTTTACTTTTGCGTTGATCATACATGCCATATTGTTATATTATGCCTACTGCCTATTGTTATGCATTTTGATTATGATACTTAATTCTTGTTTGCATTGCATCCTTCATACTTAGTACATTCAAATATACTAATACATACTCTATTCTTACATGATTTCAGTATGTAGGAATCGGTGACCACATTGATCATTATCCTCCTCGACGTGGCTAGTTCGGTGCTAGTCAAGCTATTTGGTGAGTCCACCACTTCGGAGACATTAGTTTATGTTTCTCCTATTATGTATTGAGACATTCTTCTTTATTGGCTATTTTGATTATGAGGGTGAACCTGGTTACTTTGTCTTGGCCCCTGCTCTTATCTATGTATCAGAGTTGTTGGTTGGACATGTTATGTATCTATGATATGTGCTGAATCTTGTCTCTTGTCTATGATGATATGGAAGTATTTTCCCTTAGGCCTAGTTTCCCCATTCTTTTATCTTTTGATGCTTGATTTGTTACTTTCGTGACCAAGGATGTGTAATGACGCTCTAAGAGGCTTGCTTGGGGTCTCTTTGGGTTCCCTTTGGACTATGTCACGTCTAGGCCCTAGGCTTAGGTCGTGACACCAAGGTGATTGGCTAGGCCTAATAAAACCCTTCTCTAACAAATCCTTAATTTCTCCTTCAACTCCTTTAATTCTGCTAGGCCTACATAGTAAAGGGGAATAAAAATGGGTTGAGTATCGGGAAGGTGGTCGATACCAAAGTCTATTTCTCTTTCGGGAGAAAAATTGGGACTGTCACTACGAAACACATCAAGAAACTCATTTACCACCGGAACTGACACTATAGGAGGGACTTTGGACTCAATATCCATAACCCTCAAAAGATAATAGAGACACCCCTTAGATACAACCTAGTAACAATTTTATGAAACCCCCAACATAGCTTATAATCAACTTTCATAGTAAGAGATACCCATAAATAATCTACTTGAAAAGATACAATTTATGTTAAAAAAAGAAGGTTGGGCACCATGGGTGAAAGGACCCAATTGTTGAATCCCACATACCTCAACTTTGGAGAATTCCTTGATGAAGATTGAGATGAGAACTTGAAGCTTGATTGAATTTCTTGAATTCAGAACGTGAGTTTGGGACACTTGATTTTGAGTGAAATATTTGTTGAAGTGTTTGGGAGGGTCTTGGGGAATCTCTTGAATGATATGAGGTTTAAAAATAATTAAGTATAGGGATTGTTACGCATATGGAGGCTTAGACCCAAGACCTAAAGGCCTTGGATCGAACAAACAAAAACTGGCAAAAATAACACTAATCCGTTCCCTAGCCGCGTCGTACCATGGGTATGGATTGTCTCTGGAAATTGCATTTTTTTGAAAAATAAAATTTGATATGGTTGCTCTATAATTGGGGTTAGACCCATTTTCCACTCAATTTCCCCCTGATCAAAAGTAGGATGTCAAATTTTTTATATCATGCATGAATTTTATGATATATGAAAATTATGATTATGGACATTTTTAGGAACATTTTTAGGCACTTTTTGGGGTTATTTCAGAAGTAATATCTCACTTGGTCTTACTCTTATCAGTTGAGGCCTCATCCAAACTACATATGAGTTTTTTTTTGCATTTCATGGATCATGAATTTCATGACATATTTTTATAGTAGTCTTCTTTGGATATGTACATCTTTCTATATTAAGTGCCCCAGTCATCAAACATTAAATGCAGGTTTTGTAAGTCATATGCAATGTATGCATGCATACTTAGTACATTCAAATGTACTAACACATACTTTTACCTACATGATCTCACCATGTAGGGACTGAAGAGTATATTCATCAACTGTACAACGTCTAGCTCGGATCTCAAGCTTTGCTTGTTGTGGTGAATCCCATCTTCCAAGGACAAACCACCATCCCTCTACCTATGGTGCTTTACTTTTTTTATTAACTTGAGGGTGAGCCTGAGGTATGTCATGGCCCCCGACCTATCTTATGATTTAGGCATTGTTGGACATCTTGTAAACTCTTTTACGAGACATATGCTAAGTGTTATGGTTAAAGGTTATGTCATGTCTTGGTTATCTATTGAACATCGGAGAACACATATTGAATCCTGTTAATCAATCTTTTTTTCTATTCATTACTACCTTGGTCCAGTCAGTAACATTAGGAGGGTTCTAATGTTGGCCACCATTAGAAAATATGCAAATGAAGAGAATCTATATGATATAATGTGCAAGATCCTAAGTCCCTAATGGCCCCCATAGAGTGAGTCATACTTACCCGCCCCTTAGTATTTATATGCTACGTGCTTTGTGAATTCATGTTCCTCCCATTCCATATTATATTCCTACAGCATGAGTCCTATTCTCCTATCCCTTTGAATTATGTGTTTACTATTCAAATATGCTTCTAAACCGATAATGTGAATATGGGCACTATGAGGCTTGTTTAGGGACTTTCGGGTTCCCATTCGATATGTGACTCCTAGATTGTAGGTTCAGGTCGTGACATTTTGCATCTTATACATGGGAGCCAAACATGCTAAATGCTAATAAAGATTGAACAAGTGAATCAAGAAAGATAGATGAAGATAAGTGGCTTATTGTGAATATAGAATATAGAATGCTACATTGAAGCATTTTCTCATTCTGTTTGTTTGTTTTATACTTTTGTTGACTGTAACACCTTGTATGATATAAATTTATTTTTTTATTTCAGATTCGATACTTGAAGATTCATTTGTTAGTATGAAAATATATCATAGAGGCATTATGAAACATATTCCAAACAAATATTACACCAATGGTAACATAGACCTTATTGATTACATTAATGTGAATACATTGAATCTGCAAGAGTTAAAAAAATGGTAGAAATGTGTGGATATGCATCTAATTCAATAACCTTTTATTATAAGTATGGAAAGTCTGATAAAAGATGGAGATTGATTTCTACAGATTATGAAGCCTATGCAGCTAGTAAAAATATACGAAAAAAGGATGTGAATGAGATTTACTTCAAGCACTTGGACTCTTATTTTAGACTGGAAAATAGGGATATATCGAGTCAAGAAACCATTCAAGATTACGACAAGGAATGACTTATGCACAAAAATTCATATAGTGATGATTTTTGTGACTCGGAGACTGACTTATCTGATGGTGAGTTAGCTAATGGCCATGAAAAGGCACAATAGAGTATTCTAGGTGAATTAAAACTTCTCAATGTTGAAGTAAAGAAAAAAATGGTAACCATAGAGGGTGATTCTAATTGTTGTGATTCTACTAACACAAGAAGTTTACATAGTGATTCTTAAATGGAGAGCTACATGTATCCTCAATTCAATTCGAAGATTGATGGAGATAATCCACTATTAGCTTCAGAGTTGACTTTTGGAAGAAAAAGAGAGTTCAAGTCGTACAAACACATGAGATAAAAAAGGGAAAGTATATCAAGTGGAGCAAGAATGACAAAGAAAGAATTAGGGCAAAGTGTATACATGAAGAATGCAAATGAAAAATTATGGCATCCAAAATGCAATGTGACAAATCTTTCTAGATTAAAACGTATAATCCTACACATACTTGTAAAGAGTGGTATCATGGAAATAGAACAATCACATCATCCTTTATCACGAGTAAATATCTAAATAAAATTGGATCAAAAAGAAATTGTAGCTTGGATGATTTTAGAGATAGAGCCAGTGTTGATTTTAGGGCTAAAGTGAATTTATCACAAGTTAAAAGAGCTAAAATGAAGGACATTTCGCTTCTCGATGGTGATATCAAGGATCAATTAAAAATGATGTGGGAATATTGCAATGGAATGGATAGGAAAAATCTAGGAAGCACTATTTGCATGAAGTTCACTAATTATGAGGTTCCTAGAAAAACATACCAAATTTAGAGAATATACGTTTGTTTTCCTGCTTGTAAGTTTTGGTTCAAGTCTGGTTGTATAAAATAATCGGCGTAGATGATTGTTGGTTGAAGGATCTAATGTATGGAACTCAATTGCTATCTGCTATTTGAATTAATAGTAATAATGATATAGTTCCCACTTCTCATGTTGTTGTTGAGAAAGAAAATAAAGAAACATGGACCTGGTTTTTGACTTACATGGCTAACGATTTGGATGTACATGATGTCGCCCAAATTGCACCTCTTTTTTAGAGGATAAAGTGGTCATTGTTAAGATATAAAACCAAACCAAGGTTAAGGCCAAACCCAAGGGAATACTTAGTTTCAAGATCAATTCACCAATAAGCAATTCAGGTAATTAACCTACTCAATTCACTGAAGAGCCGGGGGCGGGGGGGGGTTGCATTAATCAATAAGAAAGTAAACTAGACTATCTATCACAAGAGACATTCAATAATATAGAGCAACTTGGGTATTGTGTTCCCCCATAATTCCCCAACTTAGTATCACCAGATAACCCAATTCTTATCTAGGGTATAACATGATGGGCGGTAATTTAAGTTCACCAAGACCTTTGGTCAAAGGTAAGAGGTGAATTTCGCTTTGTGATTTGGCCTATCTCCATAGTACGCAATACTAATCATTACCTATAAGTCCTAACCAACCTCCCCTTGGCCTAGTTCTGTTGATTAAATGAGAACACATATTGAATCCTGTTAATCAATCTTTTTTTCTATTCATTACTACCTTGGTCCAGTCAGTAACATTAGGAGGGTTCTAATGTTGGCCACCATTAGAAAATATGCAAATGAAGAGAATTGATTAACACATGCATATATCAATTCCAAGAATTGAAAATTACTCGGGTTTACTAAGTTAGTTATTCATGGTTCCCACAACCCTAGTTGTGGATTTAGCTAATCATGCTATGGGTAGATGAAGAAATTATGAATTAAGAAAACATAATTAAATACTTACCCAATTGAATTAAAATCAACCAAATACAAGAAGAATGAGAATCACAAGCTTCAAGATCAAATTTACCCACAAGAGTTTTCTCACTATCTTCTCTCTCAAGTATTTGGTTCTCCAAGTACAAACCCTAAAAGTATTGAATACTGATGTCCTCCTTTGTACAATTACCTAAAAGTAGTATTTATAGTAATTACAATTAAGTTCTAAATAAAATAAAAAAACTGGTCGACGAACTCCACGAAAGGTCTCTATGACTCATAATGTGATCTACGAGTCATAGTCTGGGTCTCGTACTCAACTCCTGGGGTTTGAACATCTCTTCTACGACACATCTTTACTCCTTATATACTAATCTACAACTCGTAATGCACGCTCATAGGTTTTAGCTTAATCAACTTGTCCCTCACACGAAATCTTCATGAAACCCATCAATACAACTCATAGATTGATCTATGACTCATATACGTGCCTCATATAGCTGACCTTCAAATTTCATCCATCACTGGAATTTGTCACAAAATTGCCTCTATGACTTGTAGAATGCTCTACGATTCATAGAGGGCCTCGTAAATCCTTAAAAACAAGATATTTTCTATAATTTTGCCCCAAATCTGGCAACCTGTCTTCCTGCAAATCTAAACACAAAAACACATAAAACCCACAAATATCACATTGAGAACATACAAAATCCTAAGTTTTAAGCATCAAAAGTGTCGTATTTTGATAGCACATCAACACCCTCAACTTAAAAATATTTTTGTCCTCAAGCGATGACTCAATCTATATAGACATTATAGTAACAAACAGAACTCAACTCAATGGCATATATCATATAAATCTTAAACTCAGATACCCACACCATCTTTTCAAAACATGATTAGATAGCTATTTAGAAAACTAATGCAAACAGGTGCACATAACAACAAAACAATAAAAAGCAAGGGAATATCAATAGTCCATAATCACTAAACAAGTCAAATGCTAACAATGCAATGCAAGTGCCCTCACATAAAGAAGTCCCATTTTTGACACTCAAAAATGATTTCAAATTTAACCATGGGACTGTGCAAACACATTCACTCTCATAAATGATACTCATGCACAATGACTAATACCATACGTTTTCCCTATACTCATGACTGAAAATTTAAACTATCTGGACTAGGATCACTCTAGGACTTTCAAGGCTTCTAACGTAGGCTCGGGGCTTTGGTGTGATATTTTAGAAAAATACTGACTCATGGCCCTCCCTGAAACTGCATTTTCTATACTTTTGCCTCACCAACTTTGTCATTTTTACTTTATTCTCCCTTTATCTTCATTCATGCATTTCTCGGATGTTTTCTTCTCATTTTTGAGCTTCTTGCCTTATTTTTATGTTTCTTTTATCATTTTAGCTCATTCTAAGGCATCTTTTATTTTTCTTGCACATGATACATGAATTTTCCTATTTTTTCCTCTTCATTCCAAACTCTTGCTCTTATTTTTGTACTTTAGCCTTTCACTAGCTTAAATGATCCCAAAAAGTACCCAAAAGTGTGTCTCAGAAGTGCCCAGAATCATAATTTCCATATATCTAAAAATTCGTGTGTGATATCGAAAATCCAATTTTATATTCTTATTTAGGGTGGAACATTGAGTGATAAATGGGTCAAACCCCAATTTTAGAGCAACCATTTCAAAATTCAAAAATGCAAAGTGAGCAATTTTTTCAGTGAGCTAGCATGCCCCAAGCACGAAGCACCAGGGGCGCGGAGAGATGGTATTTTTGCCCAGTTTTTGTTGTCTGGTCCAAGGCCTTTGGGTCTTGGGCCTAAGCCTTCCCATACATT
>DF357816.1:39796-50625 GCA_000787875.1 Solanum virginianum | reverse complement strand
AGATCTTAAGGAATTCTTCAAAGCTTCAAGACTCCATTCAAATCCTCTTCAAGGAATTCTCCAAAGCCAAGGTATGTGGTTTGAACTATTAGGGCCTTCCACCCATGGTGTCAAGCTTCCCTTTTACATAAAATGCATGTTTCTAAGTTGACTTACTTATGGGTATTACATATTATGAATTTGACTACGAACTCTGTTGGGGTTTCATAAAAGTGTGATTGTTTAAGCATGTTTTAGGCTTTGAATCTTTGATCTATCGTTAGATTTGATAAAGTATTTGGACGTATATTGCATGAGGGTGTTACCAAGTATTGGTGGGTCATTTTACATTGATTTTTCGTGCATGATTTCACTCTAGAATTGCATGATTTTGTACTAGTATTGCACACTCACCAAGTGTTTGATAAAATTCTTTTTTAAGGATTCTTAAAGTTTTGATGACCTATTGGTTGATTTATTAGTCAAGTGACTTTATGATGATTTTCAGGCATTCTAAATATGTCTTTAATTCATAAAAATTTTAATGATGTTGTACAGATGGATTAACCCATTTTTCAAAGATGCTACCTCTTGTGAGCCTTTTTATGTTAATGCAAGGGTAATGTTTGATGATGATCTATTCTTATGTTTTGAAGTTGTGTTCACCATTTGAGGTCAATGATGTTAATAGCTACTCGTTCCATGTCTCTATGTTTATTGCAAGTTATTAAAGTATGATTATATTATTTATTCTGTGGGATTAGACTTAGCACTGATGGATGGAGGGTTGCTCTCTTTTCTTGAACTATGTGCCACTACAGGACTATGTTATACCCTTGCAATGCTAATGGATCCATTTAGTTCACTTTACCATGAAAATACCTAATCCAAAATGGGGCGGGACCCCATAAGGAAGGTCACTTAATTTGAAATGGGGTGGGTCCCCGTAAGGTGAAGCATGGTCATAAATCCTTTCCAAAATGGGGTAGGTTGCTATAAAGAGGGTTACTTCATCTGTAATGGGGCAGGACCCTATAAGGTGGAGTACGATTTACCTTGGCAAGTAGACCACCTCTTTACTGATGAGGGGTAATCATCGGGATTCCAAGTTATAAGTCTCTTGGTTTTATTCTATGTCAGTTGAGGTTTCTTCCAACACTTATGTACTATGATCTATACAAATTGAGTGATTTTCAAAGAATGATTTACTTAAGCATTGATCATACATGCCATATTGATATTATGCTTTCTATTGCTTATTATTACATATTTTGAATATGTTTCCTATCTCTTGTTGCATTGCATCCTACGTACTTAGTACATCTAAACTTACTAACTCAGACTCTATGCCTACATTATGTTACCATTTCAAAATTGGAGCTTCATATGATCATCATCCCCCTCCACATGGCTAGTAACATCTATTTAAGCAAGTTGGTGAGTCCTCAATTCCGAGGACATACTTCTCTTGATTTATGCTATGTATTGACTCTTCTTATGTTGGGAACTAATGACTATGAGGATGAGCCCAGTTGCTTGTCTCGGTCCCCGCTAAGTTCTATATCTAGAGGTATTGTTGGACAAGTTATGTATTATGCTTGAGTTTTGACTCATCTATGTATTTAAGCATTAAACTCTCTCCCTTAGTCCCAATATTTTCTATTTATTTTTTCTGTTGTTGTTTATTCTTTCTTCAATGACAAAAGATGTGTGTATGATATGAGTAAGAGGCTTGTTGAGGTTCCTTTGAGTTCCCATTCATCATGTCATGTCTAGGACCTAGTTTGGATCGTGACACTACTCAACTTAGGCTTTTAGCCTCTACTGACATACACAATATCTCTCCTCTAAACCAGGGCCCATTTTGGTAGCCACCCTCAACTTAGGCGTTTTGCCTTAATCAAGGTTCACAATGCTCAAGGAAAGAGCAGGGCCAATTTCAGAATTTTTCACTAGACAAGGCTAGGCTAATTAGGTGTTTTGAAAGAATTGGTACATGTAAGGCTCAAATATTTGGAACAAGGGATAAATCATCATTTGGTTGGTAATCTTTTAGGATAATGTAGACTAATTAAAGAATAACGGTCTAAGATCCTTTCCTAATCTATTCAATCTACAATCTAACATAGAGTAACAGGGCAAGTTCTGAATTAGCACAAAATACATGAATCTAGAAAAATAAGCTCACACTCTTATGGAATTGCATACATTATCAACAAAAGACTCACAAATCATGCTTCTTATCTCAACTTACCCTCACTTATCAGAATATATATTGTCAAATACCTAAACATGCATGGTTGCAATCTAACTACTAATAAAAAAATTTGGTGGGTATAATTTTTTAAAACAAAACACAAAAATATGGTATATGTCACGAGTATTAGTACTATATGCTACACATATTATCTAAACATCATAAATGTGTCGATTCAACAGAAATTAAATATCCACAAGGAAAATAAACATAGGCAAGAAAACCTCGGGATCAAAAATTAGGGTAGTTATGAACCATAAGCTACTCCGACTTCACTGAGGCCCATAACTACCCAGACCCCATAAAAATGATGTGCATTGTCCCTAATGCACAAAATAAAGCAAAAATAGAATATAAGGGGTCAAAAATATACCTAGCGTCGAAGCACTAGTGTGGGTTGAGTCTGGCCACCCTTTCCATATAGGGTAGTCTAATTAGCAATGGTACTCTGTCCGGAGAGGCCAATACCCCTCAATTGATCCTCCTCTTGAGCTTTTCTGATCTCCGTCTCACGCCTCGACTATCTTAATGCACTCTCGAGATCCTACTCCTTATTCTTTGAGAACTTTGGATGTATATTTCTCTCCTCTAGCTCCTCATCTATGCAAGGTCTCTTCCTGAGAGAAGTTGTTGTAGGCTCCTCAGAGGAAAATAAATCCAACATCAGCACCATAAAAGTCATCTCTGGTGGTGTGACAGGTGCCACTAGTGATGCTGTCATATCAGCTCGGTGCTGCTGGATATCAGACTACAGGGTTGACAAATCTGATGGTTGAACCTCATCTAATCTCTTCTAAACCCTCTCCTTGAATGCATCGCTATAGGCATCCACCACAGAAATACAATCCTAAATAGTAGAAAAAGTGAATGCTTGGCTCTGAACCTCTGAGTACGAAATAGCCTACCGGACCCATGGCCTAATTTTCTAAAAAAGCTAAGTCAACTAGGCCTCAGCATATGATAATCTCTGTGCCATGGACCGAATAGAAGTAAGGGACACATAGACCATACCCGTTGTAGGAGTCTGTGAAGTAGTGATGCAGCAGCAATAGTGGGACCCCTCTCATCGACTGCCTTGGGTTGTGAGGGTCTCTCCTCAGTAGTAGCAGCACTACTAGTAGGAGGGGTAGTCTCTGAACACTTAGGTGGTGGCACTGGGGCAAATATTACTAGCAAAAGAGGAGGCTGTGCTCGTCAGAGTGCTACCAGGTTCTCATCAGCCTTGTCTGGCTGGGTTCCAAAGTATGTTAGGGCTCTACCAACTAGTCCAACTAATGTAAAATCTCCACCCGAGACTCTATATAGAGTCTGTAGATAAAACATGGGAAAGGGATGGAGGTGGCCTTCTTCAGTGGGGCCTCATGTATCTGCTTGGCTATAAGGCAAGCCCAATCAATATCATAGCCAACTAAGATGTTGTCAACTAAAACCACCCACTTTAGTGTCAAGGTATTGTTTGCAAGAGACAGCCGGATGGGGGAAAGAATAATAGCCACCTGAACTTGGTGGAAAAACTAAGTGAAGCCTTGACGATAGGCTCCGTATGGGTGGTAACCCAAGCAGATTCAAGACCCTGCTCTATAGTATGACTAGCCACGCATCTCAAATATGTGCTCTGATGATTAGGATCCTTCATAATCAATGAGTTTCAAGCCTGCCCCAAACTGTAGTAAAACTCCACTGTAGATCTAGGGCACGGTACTGGAGACCTAAAAGCATTACAGTATATGGTCTCTTTGAATATGTCAACCTGCTGACCTCTCACTCATGTCTCTATCAGCTTGGCTTGACTAAGACGATTCTTCCTCTTGGGAAGAGAATGTTAGATGGTGGCTACATAGGATGCATAGAACTCCCTCACCAGTACTGGGAGTACCATCCAAGTGAGTCAGTCAGCCACATAAGCCCATAACGTATAATCGTGTCCTGTAGATCAGGGACACGACTAAGTCCATCTGCTATCACCCTGGACTCCTCATATATAGAATGGGCTGGCTTGCCCCACTTTTTGGGCTCAAGGGCTCATCCATGCCCTTAATGCACTACCAGTTGGTATGGGTATCCGGTGCAGATGATGAAGATAGTGCGACAGAGAACTCAACATCTCCTCTATTCTCAAAGCCCTCCTCAAAACTAGACTCCTCTCCTGATGGAGTCATCTGTGGCATACTACTCCCACTCGCATCACTACCTTCCTCTTCAGACTGGGAATGACTAGCAATCAGAGCCTGAGTACGCCTAGCTTTGTCTGTGGCTTTGGTATGTGGTATCATAGTATTTGGGTCCAGTCTGAAATAGATGATCTCTAGTGACCCACTTGACTAAGAGGTCTGCTCGTCACTCGAATGGTCATCATCTAAAGGCTCATCCCTGAGCTTTCTCCTCAGAGTCTAAACCTTAGTACGTCTACCTTTCAAGGCCATAGTGCCTAAATAATAGACATAAATGTACTATGGTTAGCCCCTAGAATTAAGATAATGTTATGGAAAAAGTTATCTGAGTCAGTTGTAGAAAGGCTTTACGAAAGCCCCATTACGAGTCATAGTGAGCACTATGAGTCATAAAGGGCTCTCTTAGACCAGTGATTTAGAACAATTTTTTTCACTAGAAAAGTCTACAAGACCAGGTATGACTCTTAAAAAGGCTTACAAGTCATAGACTAGGGTTGTAGAGAACACAGTGAAGATTTTGATTTAGGCAGGGGTCTATGAGACCTATCTATGAGTTTGAAATACCCAAAAAAGTGCCCAAAAATATGCAAAACATGTATGGGGGCTGACGCCTGCCCAGTGCCGGTTGCATCAAAAATGCCCATAATCATAATTTCCCTACATTTCAAAATCTATATGTGATATAAAAAATTTGGCTTCATATTCGTGATCATGGGACAAAATTGATTAGGAAATGGGTACAACCCCGATTTTAGAGCAATAATAGCAAAAATTTCATTTTACAAAGTTTGTGAAAAATAGTGAGGATCCTTGCCCATAGCGCGACATGGCCAGGGTGCGGATCAGTGTACTTTTGGGGCCAATTTTTCAGTTTTTATCTAAGGCTTTGGGGGCTTGGGCCTAAGCCTTCCAATGTATAAAACAACTATACTTTGTCATTTTCAACCCCATATCATTCAAGACACTCTCAAAACCCTCTCTAACACTTCGCCAAATATTTCATCCGAATTCAAGTGACTCAAACTCATTATCGGATCTCAAGAATGTCATTCAAGCTTCAAGTTCTCATTCAAATCTTCTTTAAGGAAATCTCCAAAGTTGAGGTATATAGGTTTCAACTATTGGCTCCTTTCATCCCTGGTACCCAACCTTCCTTTTTAAGTAAATTGCATGTTTTCAAGTAGATTTATCTATTAGTATTTCTAATTATGAATTTGATAATGAACTATGTTGGGGTTTCATAAAATGTTGACTATTAAAGCATGTTTTGAGCTATGAATCTATAATCTATGATGACATTTGATGAGGGGTTTCAATGTATCTTGCGTGAGAGTGTTACCAAGTATTGGTAGGTTGATTTACATTAAGTTTTCTCACATGATTTTACTCTTGTATTGCTTTATTTTAAACAAGCATTACACACCCACCAAGTGTTTAATAAAAAATGTCCGGTTAAGGATTCTTGAGTTATTGATGGTCTATTATATGGATTATGAGTTAAGTGACTTTATGATGATGAAAGGGATGTATGTATGTGAGGAATTCATGAAAAGTATCTATGGTGTTTGTCACGCCCCAGACCTAGGGCCTAGACATGACCGACGAAAGGGAAACGCAAAGGAACCCCAAACAAGCCTCATAACATATCATTACACATTCTTGGTCGTGGAAATAATTAAAATGACAATAAGAGAATAAGCATAAACAAGGTGATTTAGGACTAAGGGAGTGAGAGATAAAGAGAGAGTAATACTTAAATAACATAGATGAGTCAAAGCTCAAGCATAATAAACAATTTGTCCAACAACACCTCTAAACAGAGATACTTAGTGGGGGCCAAGACAAGCAATTGGGCTCACCCTCATAGTCAAAGTAGCAATAATTAAGAGAGTATTAATACATAGCATAAGAAATATAGACCAATGTCCCTAGAATAGAGGACTCACCAAATAGCTTGAGAGATAATCGTACTAGCCATGTGGAGGAGGAGGATAGCCAAATGGAGCTCTGGCTCCCACATGGTAACATCACGTAGGAATAGAGTATGTGTTAGTACGTATGAATGTACTAAGTATGTAGGATGCAAAGTAACAAGAGATAGGCAACTTAGTCAAAATGCATAATAATAATCAATAGATAGCATAGTAGCAATATGATATGCATGTAGGTGTTTGAAGTAAACAATGTGCATATAGAACATATTACATAGAAAAGAAGAGACCATCATCATGGACAAAGCAACTTGTACTCGAAAACCAAGGCTTAACACCCCCTTGGTAGTGATCGAGGTATCAATACCCCTTAACAAGGTTAACGGAGTTAACACCTCCATCAAAGTGGTCAAGGTATCAACCCCTCAACAAGGTTAATGGACTTAACACCCTCCATCAAAGTGGTCAAGGTGCCAACCCCTCAACAAGGTTAATGGACTTCACACCCTCCATCAAAGGTGTCAAGGTACCAACCCCTCCACAAGTTTAATGGACTTAAAATCCTTCATCAAAGTAGTCAAGGTACCAATCCCTTGACAAGGTTAATGGACTTAACACTCTCCATGAAAGTGGTCAAGGTACCAACCCCTCAACAAGGTTATGGTCAATATGTAACCCTATAGAAGCTTATCATGAAATTAACACATATTCAACATACTTTCATTATCAGAAAGTCATATATCTCATATGCTAAGCGTTAGACCTTCAACAACTCAAGAATCTTAAACCAGACATTTTATCAAACACTTGGCAGGTGTGTAGTGCTAGTGTAAAACTATGCAATTCAAGAGTGAAATCATGCTATAAAATCCAGTGTAAAATCATCAATATATACTTAGTAACACCCTCAACGAATATACATCACAACCCTTCATCAAATCTCATAATAGATCTTAGATTCATAGCTCAAAACATGCTAAAATAGTTACAATCTCATAAACCCGAACATAGTGTGTAGTTAAATTCATCATAAGTAAGACTCATGAGTAAATCAACTTTAAATCATGTAATTTAGGGTAAAAAGTTTCTTAGGTATCATGGGTGAAAGGAACCAATGAAAGAAACCCACAGACCTTAGCGTTTGAAGAATCCTTGAAGAAGATTAGAGATGTAGACTTGAAGCTTGATAGGAAATCTTTAGATCCGGATGATCTTGAGACTTGAATTTAGGGGTGAAATATTTGGCTAAATGCTTAAATGATTATTGGGGAATGTTTTGAATGATAGGAGGGTGAAATAAGGCTAAGTATATGAGTTTTCACATAAGGAAACACTTATTCCCAAGACTTAAAAGTCTTGGACTGAAGTCAAAAACTGGACACAGAATAACAGTGAGGCGCGTCGCTGGAGGAACTCGCCTGGACACTATTTTCGTCAAACTTTGAAATTTTGAAATTCGTTATGATTGCTCTAAAATAGGGGTTAGACCCATTCCCCACTCAATTTGACCCTCTGAACAAGAATATGAAGTCAGAGTTCTGAAATACGCATGAACTTTGAGATACATGGAAATTATGATTTCGAGAATTTTCGAGGCACATTTTTTGGAACTTTGTGGGGTCATTTCTATATCTCCCCCTTGGAATATTCATCCCCGAATATCAAAGAAACATACAAGAGAAGAGTAATCATAATAGGTCAGCCCCAACAAGAATGTAATAATGCACTTTTGAACACCATTTTAAAAATCTCAACATAAGTATTAAATTACCACGAACCTTTTCAACGTAAACATGAATACATGCAAATGATTTAGGGGCTGGAATAGGAGACATAAAATCACAAAAATGAGTTTGACATGTTATCATAAGCTTGAATAGAATCAAAGTGGTTTGGATATCGGTTTTCCATACCTGCTCTGGCTCTCCGGGGGACACTATCGACTAGAAGATCTTTCCAACAGGCCTTGACGAATACAACACCCTTATCAATCCACTTCTTCATCCCTTCCATCCAATACCTCCACCAGGACCATTCCTAAGTCAAATAATCCTCCACAATATCCACAACCTCAAAGAAGTCTATGACATTAGAGTCACCAACATATCCCCTCAACTTAAAAGCATGAAGAACCGAATAAACGATAACTATATCCCTAGGTCATTCAACCCTTATGCAACTTTACCAACCTCTCTCTACATTCTCTAAGGACTCACAACCCTAAACTCATTTGTCAACCTTAATCACACACAGACCACTTGGTACCATAAACCACCATCTCCCTCTTCGGAGACAACCTCCACTCTACCCTCTTTCACCTAAGATCTCCAACACTAATAAGGTGGAAACAAGTCTTTGCTTAATCTAGACCCCTTCAACCCAAGAAGATTCGAATCCATCAAGAATACTACACCACCACGCTCAACATACTCCAACCTAACCCCCTATCTAGCCAAGCTAGTGATCCCTCAAGTCACCTCTTTTTCACCATCATCAACACATGCAAGGCCACTTAGAGCACCGACCATGACATTAGTATCACCGAGAAAAATAATGCACACTTATACCATAAACCTTAAGGAGTTCTAACCACCTATGTGTTATCCTCAACTCCCACATACCATATTTAGCAAAGAACCTCTCATCTCCCAAGACTTCCAACACTACCCCCAAAAGGGTTCACAAGCTCTAAATAAATCAAGATTCCACTACTAGAAGCCACCACAAACATGTCAAGGTAAGGTTTTAAGACCATATTCATAAAATCCACAAACACAATACTCCAAATGCTCACTACTAATCTGAAGTGACACATAGGGGTGACATCTATCCTCACTCTTAGTATAGTGGCTAGCCTATTGTAGTTGACCAAATAAATCGTCTACCCTAGCCATAATATTACAACCTTATGGGTACTACACTCATTGGAAGCATGCTATGCAAGTAGCCAAACCACCTCAAGACCTCTAATCCAACAAACTAAGTCCAACCAAAATCATAAGATAAGAGCCTATGTTGTAACACCCCCCCACACACATACACACTATAAGTATTTGTACTATACATATGAAACATGATATGTACTTTCCAATTAATGCCAATTTTAAAAGTGTTTGCATCTCGCGTTAAAGGGCGTCATGTATATCTAAAGTTTAAGGAAGTTGTGTGTATACATGTTTTGTGTCAAATTAAGAGGATTAAGACCCTAAACAAAGGAAAACAATTGAGGTTCTTGTAAGACTTAGGAAGCTAGCAGGTGAGTCAGCTACTTACTTAACTTGAACTTGCGAGTTAAACAGAGATGAGGCTTGACGTCGAAATTGTTCAATTCTAATTATGAATAAAGCCCGCGTTTAGGAGGTATTGTTGGCCCATATCTTAGTACTATAAGTTGGCTACATTTGTAGCCCAACATGAAAGATGAAAGAGACCCAATTATATTCTAACTTACTTAACCAATTGGGCCACAATAAGAGAAGGAAAAATCTGCACATAGGCAGTCCAAAATCCATCACTTTGGAGGCACAATTTGGCCCATGTTCAAGGTCCAAGCTACTGCATCACCTACTACTTAAGAAATACTGATGTGTGGCTAAAATGCCAAGCCAAATTCGGCCAAAAGTCTCTATAAAAAGAGCACAAACAGCAAGCTCATTTCATTCTCACATTTGGATACAAACAGCATTCTAAGGAATCATTTTTATTCTCCTTTATTTATATCCAAGAGCAGCCAACAAAACCTCCTAGGGTTCTTTAAGGACACCTTAATCTTAAAGAATAAGGTAAGATATCTTAAATATATGTTTAGTATAATTTTCTCATACCAAATAAGAAAGTATGTTGGTCGTGTTGATGCTGAAATTTCTGGACAACATGTGTTGTTGAGGTTGTTGTGTACTTTTCTTGTTGATTAAGAGTTGTTTCTCTTCTTGGCTTGCTCTATTATGAAGTATTACTTGTTTAGTTAATAAAGGATAGATTGGAAGTGGTATAAGCAGGCTATTTCGTTGCTTTTAAATTCCGTAATAGTAAGCATTAATGCGATATCGCAATTGTGTTCTTGATTGAAATTTATGGGCTGATGTATACATAGCTATTGTTCCATTTACAGACCGCAACAGTAAGCATTTACGCGATATCACAATTGTGTTCTTGATTGGAATTTGTTGGTTGATGTATACATAGCTATTGCTCCACATTTTTATTGTTGATTTGGTATTTTACTGAGACTGTTTGAAGGCTAATAGTATGTGTAAATGTGTGAGGAAAAGTTTGGTTAAAGTTGGGATAGGTTTGGAGTTACCAACGTCGAAAGGTAGCAAAAAGAGGTAACGTTATGCTGTCCGTTTGTATGCTGCGTAGAATTATTGTGTATCCTATTTAGTAGACTGTTATAAGGCTGGTGTGGTACTACACTAGGCTCTACATGATGTGTATATTTTAATGTGCATTAGAAAATACAATTAAAGGCAAAACAGGGGGAAAATACGC